>JAHZMZ010003967.1:0-10902 GCA_027743805.1 Lepidocyrtoides sp. E14 | reverse complement strand
TTTTTTAAGATCGCTCATAATCCTGTCATTTAAATTGTCAAAAGCATTTTCAGAATTCATTATTAGCCCATTTAGCTGCGAATTCAAAATCAAAAACACTAGGTGGTACCTTTGATTATACTGTCAACACATTGCACAGTACAGAACAACAACGTTACACTGCACTTTTAGAAAATACAACTGCCACTTACAGAGTTTTAAAAAAAAAATTAAATAAAATTCTCAGAAAACAAAATGATTTTTAATGAAGCTCCATTAATTACCTAAAAGAAATGTTTACGAACAAATTTCACATTTTGTAAACATTTTTTCTTTCCCCTTTTACGTTTGTTTACCGTTTTCACCAATTAAAATTTTTAAAATTATCATTTGATCAACTAATTACTTATACGAAAATAAAGTTTGATAAGTGGGCAAAGGTTTTTAAGATTTTGTAACGATTGTCAGCTTACAATATTTATGCAATTTAAGTAATTTTCTGATTTATGCAAGTATTGGCACCATGAAAATTATTGTTACTAGGGCTTATTATGGGTAAGGCTCCCCCTCGGATAAAAATATAAGAGTTACATGAATAGTATACAGCCTCTACTATACATACACCAGATCTTGCTTGAATTACGTTTTTTTAGGAAGCTTAAAAGGGTCCGAATGAAATAACTAATTTTGCGAATAATTTTGGCTGGGAAAAGTCTGTTTCGCTACTATACATTTCTCAGAGCATTCGTTTGTTGGACGCAAATCAGGTCGTCTGCACCCATGTTTTTGAGTTAGATTTTTTCAAACAGAGTCTACAATTTTTAACAATGCAAAGTAATAAGAAACATCGAGCATAAACGAAGCTTAGCGCTGTTGCCCAACGTTTTGACTTTGAACAAAAGTTCTCATCAGGAGCACTTGAGATAATATGATAGATGGAAAATAAAGTTATGGGTAGCTCATCTACATTGTTGCATGCTAGCTCTTTCACAAACCAGGAAAAGGGAGAAAGTCCGTGACTTTGTATAAATATCTGCACGGCTTTCTTTAAATTGATTTTAATAACTCCAGTTTTATTCACATGTTTTAAATACGAGTGATTTTTGTACTCAAATGCAATCAAGAACCAAAACTAAAAGAAATTCATTAGAAGAAATGGTTAGGCAAAACCAAACACGCAGTTGTACAAGACACTACACGATTTAACTGACATTTATTCCACCCTCACAGTTCCGCTTTCATTTCAACTAGTGTTACATTTCTCCAGTGCGGTGTTCAAAATTCGAGTTCCAGCTCAAAAAAACGCATTGTAAATAAATACAACCAGGAAAGTGCCAGATACAAAGTAATACTTATATAAATCAGAACATTGTTTACCATATTTGGAATATTACAATACATATAATATTAAATTTATGATGCAAGAAATTGTGATACAGCATTATTATTATCATTTTATTTAGATTCAACTACATTTAAATCCTCGCTTTCTAGAGTGCCACTAGCAGTCGTCTATTGTCTCTTTATTTAATATAAATAAAAGCAAAATTGAGTTTCCTTTTCATTCCACCATACCATGAGGTCCATTCTCTCAAAGTAATATTCCATTTCCACCCAATGCATGCTCATATTATCCATTAACTATTTCCTCACATAATTATCGTATATCCATTCCATAAAATATACTTTGGCAAAAACAAAAGAGAAATCAAAATAATTTTGGTGCAATAATGTTTTAACACTAAATGATGGCTAAAGTAGTGAGTAGTGGAGCTTTTGCAATGGAGGTTTTAAGTGTTCTCTGTACTTTTTTTGTCAAGAATAATTTCCACTTCCTTCCTTTCAGACACAAACTACATTAGCAGCACAAAACACAGCATAGCACTAAGCTTATGCCATGTCAATAAAAAGTGTAGATTTATATCAAAATGAAAATTCTCGCTTTGTGCACAATTACCCTTCATACAGAATGTTTTGAATTATCTGGAAATGACGACAACTCCATCCGGCTCTCAATCTCTCTCATTTCTCTGTTTTATGGTGAAAACTATGACGGGAACGGCAGTTTTGTTGATGTTGTTGGTCACAATGCAAGTGAGAGAGAGAGAGGGAACGTCGCTGACAATCACAACAATAAGGCGAAGCACATGGAACTTTTACTCAACTCATCTGATGGCGGCTCATCTGAGCGTGTTTCTTTCTCTTCGCCTCGTTGCCAGATCGCTTTTATCTTCCTTCCATCTCTTTCTTTTTGTGACAATTACGGTTATAAATGGATAATCATCATCATCAGTATCATCCATCCTGTCGCCTTCATTCATCTCTAAGAAACTGCTGGAGATGAAGTGCTGTGTACAATGGTGTTGAGTCTATGCGGGATCTCTAAGTAAAAAAGTTTAACTTGTCCTGCTTGTCTATCCGCATTTTCATATTTATATGTGTATGTAATCCGTAAATTGCTCCATCTTTCCTTTATAGAGTTAACTGACGTGAATAAATAAATAAATGCAGACGCACGCACAAACCATGGTATATAATTTTTCCCTTGTGCTATTCCATAAAAAATGTTTACTCGCTGTAAGGAAACCTTGACAAGCAAATAATATAGCTTGGCTCATTCTTTCCGCCCTTGCTAAAACGTTGAAAGGAAATTCTCTCTTTTTCGCACCCATCTTCAGCACAGTAGTAGCCTGTCGGGATTTGGAAGAGGGTGGAGATAACGGACCATTTCATTCAGTTTGTCCAACGGTCTTTTCTAATATGAAATGTACCTTTGTGAAGATGTTAAGGCGGACGTCTTGTTACACACTTAAATTCATTTCATAAAAGTATAAAAGACGGGCATGAAAGTAGTTGATTCCATTTTATACTTGCATTGATGCAGTACGGTACAATAAGAAGGAAGCATGAAATTATAATGTGTAATGTAAAATGGCATCCACATTCCTTCCTTTTTGCCGCCTTTCTCCGAAACACTGCTTAAAGGAAACAAGTTACGAGGAAAAAGATTTGAAAGAGGTTCACTGTTTTAGACCTGAGCAAGCATACCTCTATACTTGCTACATTGGCATGTACACGTATGCTTGATGGAGTAAGAAAAAGGATATGGAAAGGGTAAATAAGTGGAAGTCAAGAAATGAGAGCTGCAGTGCGGAGGGAAGCAACGGTAATGTTTACAACTATAGGGCCTTGCGAATTTAATAAAATTACCTACACGTAAGTATAAATACACGCCACCGGCACAAGACTACCGGTCTGGACTTCCTATTTTCCTTTTTCCATCCATCATTTTCCTGCTTTCTCCGATTCTATTTGTATTCTTTTCTAAAAAGGTTCTAGGAATAACGCTACACAAAAATATAGGCAGAAGAAAAGACTTTCGTGGAAGACAAGTCTTGGCCGTACTATTATGAGCACATTATACATACATACGAATCAGCTTAGTGCAATAGAACAGAATAGCCTGAGGCTTTTATTCGCCGTACTCCTCCAAGGCATGAAACAGAAAATCTTTTACTTTTAGCTCTCTGCAGGCAGAGGTTGAATGTAGTAAATGCAAGGAGCTGGCTGTAAATACAGAAACACCATATATTATACATCTTGACTCAGCGGAAGTTAAATATGCTTGTAGTTTCTCCTCAATTTTAAGAGTTCTACGGTATTAAGTATCATAAATGTACATCTTTAAAAACATCTTATAGATTTTGTCGAAATGGAAGTAATGCACCCAGCATTATTGTCCTTTTAGCACCGGACTGTAAGTTCTTCCAATTGAATTCCTCTTCCGTTTCAGTGAGAATGGAGCCTCCCTTTTGCTTTAGAGGAGATTCAATAAATAAGTAAACAAGCATAGAAAGTGTCTAAAATATTGCAAAAAATAAATTCGCCATTTATACACCGAAATGCTGCATACCTACAGCATAAGAAGTGGAGAAAAGATTTTGCTTTCAGAAAACATGAAAGCTATGGAATAGGAGGGATGAGGGATATAGTACTCAAATGTTCAGCCTCGTAAATAACATGTATAAATGCTTATTTTGCCTACAAAGCCTAAAGAATTGCGTTTGAAAGAGGAAAATATAAGGTTTTAAGAACTTCGCATTTTTTTATATCAGTAAGCAGAACATTATAGCTGAATGGTTAACAATTTATCCGGGAGAAAGACTTTTATACTGGAAAGGAGTTGCAAGTTTAATGAAAACTGCCGCTTTTTATATGACTTGCCATCTGGAAACAGGAAAAAGTACGGTAAGTGAGTTTCCTGTAAAAAATCCTTTCACTTTTTCATACATTCACATCATACGGACTAACTGACCAACGGGTTGGTTTTCAAACGGGAAGTTTTACAAACTCCAGTTGGCAGGCGAGCACTATGCTGTAAGTTTTTTTGCAAATAATATTTACAATGAAGGTAAGTAGTTTTGAGTTAAAATTCAATTCAAAGTTTCGTTTGAAATGGTTTTCCATCTTTTCGAGTAAACAACTGAAATTACATGAGCCTTTCATCAGGGAGCACTTTCAGCCCGAAAATTATATACTCTTCAACGCAGAAGCTCTTTATTTCATGAGAAAAGATGGTATTTTGGATAGAAAAACGAAAATAATTTTCCGTTCACAGTTTGATTCAGTTTTGTATATTCTGAGAAAGTAAATCCAGCAGGAAAATGTGATGCTATGCCATAATATTTGAAGCGACCAGCAAAAATTTGTCAAGCGAGGAATTTCATTAGGGAAAATCGGAACTTTAATAACAAAAGTGTATTGTATTTCTCCCTGAGAGCGAGAAAATTTGCAAAGGTACCTACCCTGAATTTAAAAGAAATATTGAAAATCTTTCTTGCCATACTACTGCACTAAGTAGCATACAACTTTACAGAACGGTACAAAATACACGAGTATCCATTTCATTATAGCAAATTTAGTGGAAAAAATAAATGAAATACAAATACTCTCTCTGAGCTTCCGCGTTGTACACTGCATAGTACCACCACTTGCTCAGATTCTGATACCGGGTTACTTACACACTTCACTACTTATTTACTTTGCTTATTTTACATAGCCTGAATGCATGACTAAACTTCCAATCTAAGCAGTCCATTAGAAGGAGATGAAGAAAGTGAGATATTACATTTTCTATCTCTTTACTTGTTACTTATTTGGCTTATTTTGTGTGCGCATTGTTTTTCGACAACAGCTAGCCAAGAAGCCTATAGTGAGCTGTTCTACGTGTTTCCTATGCAAGGAGAGAAAGTGACGCTCTTAAATAATATCTTGTTTTTCATTAAAATAACAAAAGGAATTATCTGCTGGAGTGAAAGGCAAGGGCACAAAATATATTATGTAGGTATACCTACATACATTGGGTACGAGACACAATTCTGCTCGAAGAGTCTCTACTACCGTTGGACAATGGTTTTCCCCTCTGTACCCGTGGCTGTTCCAAAAACATACATTTTCATTGCTGTATCTTTTCTTGTTTCGTATAACAAGTCGAGAGACGCGCAAGAAGGGGAAAATTAGTATTCAGTACATTTCTCATCTAAGAAAGGAAAAGCTTCTTGAGTCGTGTACGTACAACTTGTAAATGAGAACAAAATGCCTTTTCTTGTGCACTTAGAGAACTTAACGTAATTTGTTAAATCATATGTACAAATATTCAGAAGAATTCAAACAACTACCACCACCAGTTTTGTAGCGAAAGCTTTGAAATTAAATACTTTTGTTTGCTGGAGAATATTTCACTGTTGTTGGCTTTTTTGTTGAGATTCTTGTCTCAGTATTTGTGCAACATTTATTAGTGAGAAGGAACCACTCTTGAAATACACAACAAAATAAATAGATTTTGCATGAATGAGTAATTCATCTAATGTTTGGCATGGTGCGTGCTCGCTCATAGAGAGAATATACCTACACATAAAAAAGCCTGCCAAAAAGTCATGAGACGGCGGAGGCTAATGTAAGTGAGTACTCCGCCTTGTTGCCTGATTAGCATTCAAGAAAGAAAATTAGATTTGTTTTTTTTTTGATCTCTTCGCTTTGCTTATTAATCATTCGAGTTTCTAAAAACAAACCAGTATGCAAAAATTACGTAGGGAGATAACAAAAACAATTGCATTTTAGTTTTGTAACAAAAAATGTTTATTTACACAAATTAATGCTTGCATGTGGGTAGTTAGTTGACAAATCGATTCATTGCCAACGTAAAGAGAAAGTAGGAAAAGTGCTCTAGCTTGTGCAGACGAGCATCAGTCATAAAAGTGATTTTTACAACTTCGTTTGGACTTCTATTTTTTAACCTTCTTCCTTTCCCTTGTTATCATCATCTTCTCGGAACTGGTTTGACTGGCTTCTTATCACTGTATTCTTCATACAAATGTTCAAATCTATACGCTTTCTAGTTAGGCATTTGGTGTAGCTATTTAGTCGTAATCAGATTATTAAATAAAAGTAGATATATGTTTGCCTAATTTAGCTGTTGAATCAAATTACGATTTTTACTAGAAACGTGCTGGACAATAAATGATGTAAACTGTTTTCTACCCAAGGTATTGAAGCAAGTAGCCATCTCCACCATATCATTCATTTATTGTACCCATTTACTACACAATACTATATGACGATGAGCGTTTCTTCAGCTTAATAAAAAACACAAATTATGCTCCAAGTTTCTCGGCTTTCCAACGGTTATACGGCGTTTTTTAACCATTATTTTATTAGTCTCTATGAAGGATAACTTTCAAGCTTCAGCATATCTTACAATTTAAAACGGAAAATTAATACGATGATATCACTGACACTGGACACACTGAAAGTTCAATGTGACAGCCATATGGGCCAATTTCACAGAGACGGGAGTACTAATCATTAACGCCAGCGACCTTTATAGTTACGAACAATGTCACGATCCTTTTATTATTATTTACCACAAAAATATATGTGACGACATAACAATGTAAATATAAAGTTTAAATGTATTAAAAAATGTTGCATGTACATTTAATGACATTAAAACTATCTTACAATGAGCATTTTTCCGAAATTTAAAGGAAAACATGAAACAAATTATTGTCAATTTCAAGGTTTCATTATTCTCCTGGGTTGAGAAACAGCAGCAGCTCAGACTTGAAAAAACATTATTTACTTTGCTTTGCATATTCCTTATTGAAAATTTTTTATTACTGTCATTGATTTGATAGGTATGTCATTTTCGTTACTTCTTCGACGATGACAGTATATGTTCATGCTTTAAGAATGATAAATGCGTGGTGAGTGGTGACAAGTTTTCTCTATATTCTCTTTCTCCCTGACTTTTCTTATCATTTCATTATCCTTCCGATAGTATCACGTTTCCTCCCACGTACATTTTTTACACTTTTTCCTTATTTGCACAAACTGACCTTGTTTATCTTCTTAACTTTGTTTGCATTGCTGTAAACACATACTCACGCCTTATCTTTATTAAATGTAGTCACCCATGCTAAATAGTAGTATGAATGTTGTATTTTTTCCAAATGTACGTCTACATTTTTATACGATGGCTGATGAGTAAATATGCTACTACCTGCTAGCATGACCTACTTTTCAAAATAAAAAGAGCCAGATTCCAGGTAGGAAACAAGCAAAATAGCAAAGGTTTAAAAACTCCTTCTTCAAGTGGTATGCACACTACGGTAGCTTCATGCATAATAATAAAATATAAGTGTAAGCACTTGTTACTAGAAACGCCCCACGGAGAATAAAAAGTGATGTTTGATGAGGATTCTAGCTTTTCTTGGTAGATGTTGAGAAAACAAGCAGGTATTAAGATATGAATGAATGCGGAAAATGTGTGTCAGTAAGAAAGGTACACTACGGTGCACTGATGATTTTGTGAAGTACATGTTTGTGTGAAAAGAAAGATAAATAAAGAATTTTTGGGCTTTTCAGACAAAAAACGTGTGGGTAGATACTTGATTCACCCACGTAAATATTACTTACATGCATATCATGTCTATGTTCCTTCTCTCCTCAAGTTCTAAATCAGTCTCGTTTCCTGTTCTATTTTTTTGAAACTGAAAGGGACAGTCGCATTGTAACATTTATGCTTCTGTTGTATGTTTTGTCTGTTTTTTTGTGAATATTTTTTGTTAGTTCGTGATAAATTTGATTCGAACTATTCGTAAAATTTCGGCAAATTTAGTTTATGCTTATTCAAGAGTTTAATTTGAATGCATATTGCTTTTATTAGTGCTTTAATTGGATGGCATTTTGGAACGATGATCTTGAAACATGAGTGCTTCTGAATGTTTTCTTGACAATACTAAAAATATTGGCGTGGGCAGATGGAACCATAGACGTTAAAATGAATGATCGTGAAGAATCGATTTCTCTATTACTAATAAAAGGCGTTTTTGTCAGTGCCTTTTTTAAATATTTTCAAATTCATATTTTTCTTGTTAGTTACACCGCTTTACAGCTTCTCTACTTTTTCAAACAGGTTGCACAAAAATGTAAAAGAAAAGGTGAAAAGGGTTTTTCGCAAGAGAAATATTGTGATGCATTATTCATAAGTAGTTGAAGAATCCCAACTTAGATTTGTTATTCATATTTCTTTCTTCCTCAAGGAATTAACAGCACACGCTACACGCACAATACCTACACATATCGTGCTATTATTTATGATTTGTGTAGGAAGGAACTGAAGGAAGTATGGTACTACATTTTTATCTACTTCAATTCGACCCTAGGTAATACAAAAACTACTAAAAAAGATGAACAGATCTTCTCTTACTTTTTTTACATTGGTAGTCATCAAGTCATTGACTTTTTAAAGCATCCGTGAAAGTCAAACATCCATTAAACATTAATCGTTTAAATTTACTTTCACCACTCACATATTATGTATTACCACATTATTATTGCCCTTACATACTTGCGAACTTAAAAAGTGGGCACTTCCTCCATAGTATAAACTTTTACTAAAAGCCTCAAACGAAATAACCTCCTCAAGTAATAAAATGATTATTTAAGTAGTTGACTTTTCTTTGTGTGTGAATGAACTTGCCGACACGGGGTAGAGATATTAATATCATTAGTTTGNCTTGCCGACACGGGGTAGAGATATTAATATCATTAGTTTGCTCGAACTTTTCACGTAAGTAACAACTAAGTGGCTCAGATGATCGTCTATTGACAATAAGCCTTACTCACATCAATCCTGTTTTTGAACTATAATTTATTCCAGTATATGACTCTAATAATGTCTCTTTTCTATTTTGCTACGTGGGAGAGTAACTTTTTTAAACGAGTTTATACTTGAGTGAGTGAGTCGCAGCATTTTGATTTTTTCTGACAGGAACCATGCCGTCAAGCATAATAAAAAAATTTGCAAAAAAATTTACCCACTTTCTTCACCCTTCTCAAAACTATTTTTGATCCTGCTTCCATTTTACTTGGTAATCTTTCTGTTCTCATTAACATTCTTTATGAAAGCTATTACGACATGCATATTAAATAGGGAGTTGAATTTGCAATAAAAAACTTATTTTTGTGAGTAAGGAGATATTATGAGTCTTGTTTGTACCCTTAGTTTACTCATGTGAACAACAGTCCAGGTTACGCAACGCCATATCACGCTATCCCGTAAATAGGAAATTGTGAAATAGTTGGGATAAAAATCAGCAGAGAAGTAAAAAAAAGTTACTGGTTGATGGCGCAACGCAAAGAAGTCATATATCTTTTATTCACATGCCATCTGCCATATATAACAGCAAGGAAAGCAAAAAAAGGTGACAGCTTGACTTTTTTGACTTTCAGTGTAGATATTACAGAAAGCATACCAGGTCTACACATGTATGAGCTTTCTTCCTGTTAATCCACCAGGATCACCAGCAAATGCGCACAAAAACGGCAAGTTAGGGTTACAATCAAAGACCATGAACAAGGAAAAAGACCATCAGACCTGTAAAATTAAAGAGGAACGCTGTTCTGCACGATTTGTGAGGGAGTACTGCAAGATTCCCTACAAAATTTTCGTGCATGGTATTTTAAGAGAATGCTACATCTTTATCATCCATCGGCTCCTAGAGAGTATGCAGGTTATTCTGCTTTATATAGTAAACTAATGCACAAATGGGAGAACTTTTTCTCACAAAAATGACAATAAAAATGGGCCATCTTTGGTTAAAATGAACCTTGAGCTTTACACTCTTATAATAGCGTTTTATTAGTAGAAACGGCAATGCAGTCATCACGCTCATCCACTGCGGATAAGTCTGCTTTCTCTCAAATTTCGTAAAATAAAGTATTTTAGTTTCTTTTAAGTATGCACGTACTCACATACTCTACTTCTTCGAATGTAATAATAATAATAATTATCTTTGTAATAATCTTCATAAATCTATGCCTTCAAATTATATCTATCTTATGCATACCTATATAAATTGGTGACAGTAACTACTCGCTGCATACAAATTATTTATTGTATTTTGCGTTGGCGGATTAATCTATGGACAGAGAGCAATCTGTGAATAAAAATGTTACTTTTATACTTATATTTTGTGAATCATTCATGTGACCATTCTTTGGCATTGGACGAGAAGTTGACTTTTAAACTTGCAAATTGAATTAATCACTTTTAAATACGTAATTACAGCTAACCACCAGGGTGTCGCACATTGATTTGAGAATGGAAATTAACCTCCGTGTAAATAAGCATGCATGTAAATATATATGCCTGTTTAAAAAATGATTGCTAGTCCCAGTCAACTTTCCAGTATTCGAAGCAACTTTTAGCACAAGGAAAAAGTTTCAGTATTTTTGTTCATTACAAAGTTATACAAAACAAACTTTCTCTAGGGATAGCGTAAAGTAACATGACGTGTTGGGAAAAGTTAACGGTTTTATTATTAAGTTTAAATTTGTATTGAGTAAAACATACATACC
>JAHZMZ010003966.1:0-13396 GCA_027743805.1 Lepidocyrtoides sp. E14 | reverse complement strand
AGGTTTTTTGAATCGAAGCGAGGCGAGATACCTTACCAAGACCAGACCACCTTAATATATTTTGAAGGTCAGACTCAATCACAGAAAAAATATCTGGAATGAAATAATTAAGTGGCTGGAAAAAATTTACATTTTTTTCGCAAAAAAAAGTAAAATCAATTGTTGGACCACCCAGGAAATATTATTAAGGTAGGTTATTGGAATAAAACGACAGCGTTTTTTCATTCCATCTGCTTGCCTTTCCCCGCTTGAAATATGATTACCGACTTTCGCGAGAGAAAAAATATACTACACTATTCCTCAATTTATTCTAATGATATGACCTACTTTACACATTTTCTTTCTTTCTTTGGCCTTCGTCTTAAAATTGGCTGTGATTTTCCATCCTCGGTAAAGAGCTTTTTACCGCAAAAAATAAATATAATATAATTTGCTAAAAATGGGAATCGCCTTTTTATAAAATTTTACTTTCAATCTCCCCTTCTTCTTGTTTTAATTTTTTTTCAGCTCGTAAACATGCTCCAAATGTGAAGCTGCTGACGGTAGCCAGAAAAGCGAAAAAACACAAATCAGTGTCCCCGCATGTAATTGGCGTTGTCTCCTTTCCTTCTTCACGGAATATTTTATGGTTGTCTGTCTACCTAAATAAATAGAGAATGTCCTTCTTTTCTCCTCCCAGCTCACTGGCTCCTCTTTGATGTCAGCCTGTTTCCTACTTTTTGAAAAAAAAAATCTTTTCGGCAAAGGTAAGTAGTAAAGTAGCACATCATCATCGTCATCATCATACATGCCGTAGACAAGGAATGAAGGAACACTTGAAAAAAAACCGTCTAACATTTTCTCTTCAAACGAGACCCTTGTTTCAACAAGCATGTTTGTTTGCAAGAAGCAAAAAAAAAGAAAGGTACAAGCGTGTTTTACTCTCTTTAAAAAAATCATCCAAGAATCAACTTCATGTTCTCTCCTTGTCGTCGTCGTCGTCGTCGTAAATGTATTTTCATTTTGTGGTTGTGGTTTAGGTGAAGGTAAAATGGAAAGACAAACAGAGAAAACACACACTGCGGCACCGGCACCACTGTTTTTTTTTTTCAAGGACATTTTCTAACCAGTGTCCTATTGAAACTGGAAAGGAATTTTTGGGGGAAAACTATGCAGTGGTGATTTTTTTCCCGCTTCTTCTTCTCTTTTTTTACAATATTTACTCATGAACGTCAACATTCCCTGTAATTTCCGTTGTTAGTTTTATTGCTACTTTTTTTTGTTTAACTTTTTGCTTGACATTAAATTAATTAGAGGGAGAGAGAGAGGCCAAAAAAAATGTGAAGCCATTACCTACGCTAACAAAAGTAAAAATGCTGTAGGTTATCATCATCTCAAAAGAAGAAAAGAAAAAAGAAAGTTTTTTTTCTTTCTGGAGAAGAAGGATGAGGAGGAATGCTATTAAAGTTGGTTTGAGACTGAGAGCTTGTTTGGTTTGGAGAGGGAAAAAAATGGATTGTTATTTTAGTAGGTCACAATTTTTATACCTGAATGAATTTAAAAGGGGAAAAAGTGATGTCGATAAAATTGCAATGTCTTAACTTTAGCTAAATGTGAAGAAAGATGATGATGATGAGAATGATGGAGGGAAACTTTTTACTTATGACTTTTACACAAGAATGCGGGTTCTTGTGTAATGGGAATTGCCTAACAAAAACATTTTTTTTATGTCCCTCTGGGTAGTTGTAACTTTTTTTTTGGTAGAAAAAAATATGTATGTTAGGTAGTCGTCAGTGTGGAGTGGAGTGAAGCGAGAGAACAGAAAAAAAGCCGAGTTCTGAAAGCAGAAGAAAAAAAACTATTATTCCCAAGATCCTGGTACATCATCACCTCATAAAAAAGGTATTTAGATGTAAAATAAAATAAAATCTAGACTTTCTTGAAAATAACATGCAAAAAAAATAAGTTAGTTAGTGATCTCTAGTCAAAGCCAAGACCACCAACACAACGCAACGCCTTGTGTCTGCTTACCACCAGGGTTACCATAACAGGGCCTGGTGGTTACCGTTATTTATTTAAAAAATATTATAAACAAAGGGCTATTTTCAGCTAAAGAGTATTTTTGGTCTTGTTCATTTCAAAAACATTTTGTCGTTTTTTCACTCTCTCCCTCTCAGCAGCCATACGTGCATGCATGTGTCTTCATGAAGTAGAGTCAACTCTAGCCCCATTTTCATAATTAATTTGGTACAATAATCTTAACAAGTAGAATATCATCAAGTTTGTTCAATATTTAGTGGTATTTTTAGAAAACCGAAAAGTTAGCGTAGGATAGTCCATAGGACATTGAAGATAAGATGCGGGTCAGAGATCCTGGAAGCTTAGTAGTACGTCGTGGGTTGTTACACGGACTGTTAATTTTGGCATGCTCTTTCCCTCTACCTACTCATCAGGCGACGGTTGCTGGTACTTAAGTGATTTCCCTTGTCTTGTTTCGAAAAACTTTAATATATTTTTTATTCTGGAAAATAATCGACATTTTCATGATGGTCAATAGATTTGAAGGCTAAAGTCCGTGGCGGCAATTCAATTAAATGCATCGTCTGCAACTCAGCTACTGACAGTGCTAACTGTGCCAACCCTGGCAGAGTGGGCATTCCGTGCAATGATCTAACCGCTAATGGATACTTGGCAAAGGTGTATGGGATGGAGTCATTCGAAAATAATGACCCTTTAGATCTGCTGAACTGGCCTGAGTCTTTGAGTGAGCTAGCTGCTAAAAGTCCCCCACCTACCAGTGACCGAGTGGGTTGGACGCATGCTAGCTTCCCAAGTAGTTACCTTAATAGAGGGAGTAAGGTTATCAATAATTTGTCTAATTTTCAAAACATGGTGTATTATTTTTTTAACTTGAACTTAATTTTACTCCATTCAATTAACTTTGTTACAGCTCCAAGCACAAATCCGAATAAAGCCCGTTCTTCAAGTATTGAAGATGTATACCAAAATGGATTTCGGTCATGTCGCAAGATGGTTATCTGGAACGAGGAGGAGCAAACAAATGCCGGAAGAGGTAAATAATAATGTTTTGTGTATCTCCTACAAAAAATCATTTTAAAAAAATGTATGATTGATTGACCACAGCTGACTTCTTGTTTTTTTTAATTTTCCTCCAGCTTATCACATCGTGGACACAAATCCAAGGATCATACGAACCTGCAGCTTTAGTNATTTTCCTCCAGCTTATCACATCGTGGACACAAATCCAAGGATCATACGAACCTGCAGCTTTAGTAAACCCTCGTTAGGATGTCGGAAGATAACATACAAAACGGCAACTGTTCAGGTGTGCTATTGTGGGAAAGACAATTGCAATGGATCTTCACTCCCTCGTGCTTCTCAGTACTGGATTTGGACCGCTTGTTTGACAGTTTTATTGGCTAAACTAGGAATGACCTTTCAATCATAACAAACTTACTATCATCCAGATCTGCGGAACAATTAAAATAATCTAGCCTATAATTAATGAACCAACTGTCTTTCATCATTTTGTGTACTCGTTGTCAGGATTCAAACTTGGAACGGTTCAAAATCAAAAATTGTCCTTTTTTTTACCATTCGTCATCTTTTCAAAATTGTCTGATCAAATTCGCATTTAAAGTGAACAATAAAAAATAAAACTGAATGTAATTTGCGCAATATCAAATAAATCAAAACATTTAACTGTTCGTGTAAAATTGCAGTAATATGCTTCACTAAATTTAATCAGCTTGTTGAGACACAACATAATTTCTCAGAACATCTGAGGACAAACATAAATCTAAAAATAGCCCATTGATCTCTTTTTTTTTCTACTGCTGCTTCAGTTGTTTCACTTGGCATACTTTTTATTACTCAAATTCAAATACATCCTCATCCTCCTCCTCCTCCTCCTGTTTCATTGCCAGATACCACAATAATAATACTGACTGGGTCAAACCATAAAACCCCCAAAAAAATTAACGGTTTTTTCATCCCGTTTCTTTATTTCCTTTTCCTGGGAAGAATGTGCTTATTTTTTAAACATCCTCTTGAAAAAAGGGGTTGGTTCATGAATGAAAAATGAAGTTCCTTTTCTCCCCTAATCCTGTACCCTTTTTTGTCCAGAGAAGACATCATCACTAGTAAAAAAAATATAAGCACCAGATAAAACTTTAAATATCATTTCTTAATTGAAAGCACATACATCCCCATGTTCCATTTTATTTACTGTTTTTTTTTGCATCTTGCAAATTAATCAGTTCCAACATTACATAAAACAGACGACTTTATTAATTCAGTCCCTTTGCCGTAGGACTTAACATAAAAAAAAATCAGATAGACCTTCCACCCCCTTTTCCCATCCACCAACCACCACTACCACCAGTCATCCAAAAACAAAACTGCATGCATTTATACATTTTTTTATAGAGATCAAAACCAACAATATATTTTTTTTAACCCAGTTTGTTTCTTATTTGTGTACTTAATACTGCTTTTAAACCATGATGTGTCTAAAACTTTTACCCAAAAACAACTCCGTCATACAGTTTTTTTTATATGCACACTGAAAAAAATAAAGGAAGTGAGAATGGCTGCTGCAAGTTTCATCTCTCTCTCTCTCTCTCCTTTCTCCTCTCCAATCTCCTTTCTCCCCATTTTGTAGTAAACACAGCCACTACCACCACCACCAACCAAGTTACAACAACTTTAACACGGCTTTAGTAGTTTGTGTCTTGTGTTTGTGTTGCCTTCTCCTAAACTCCCAGTCATGATTTATATATTGGATGGTTGAACAGTTGCAAGATTTATGACTACGATATGCTCAACACTGTCTCCTATTTTCTCTCTTCTTCCCAACCTCTTTTCTCTACATTTTTTTTATCCCCTCCTTTTCACTCTTTCAAATCGGGCGAAGAAGAAGAAGACTAGGATAAAAAAAAAACTTTTCCTTTTATTTTTCTCTACATATCCGAAATAGCTATGCTGATGATGATGATGATAAACCGATGGTGTACTCTGAAGTGTAAGCTTATTTTTTTGTTGTCTTTTTATTTAGCGGGTGTTATTCACCCGGTTATATTCTCCAAAAAAAACTGCTTAATGTACATAATAATATGCTTGTTGTTATGTTGTAAAGCGTTTTTACTACTGGGGACGAGGACCCAAACGAGTAAGCAGATTTTTTTTCGAACATTTTTTTTTTCAAAGTAGCTTATAGCATTATTACTACACTGCTTGCTGCTGCTAATGCTAATAGCTTACTATTATTATCAGCCTTTTTTTTCTTCCTTTTGGTGTCATGCCATGAACTGAACAAGTCAAGTGTTTTGTTAAAGCTGCGAACTCTTTTTTTTTTAAATTCCTTTTTTTTACATATTTCTACCATGCCTTGTTGTCGTCCATCGCATCCTTTTTTTCCATTACAAAGCTATTTGTGTTTTGAGGGAGCAGCAGGAAAGGAAGAAGAGGAGCAAAAAAAAAAAGGTTATCGCATTGCGTTTCAGCGTCATCTTTTTTTTTTTTGCTGCAATAAAAAGTGTTTATAGAGCTGTTTGGCCGTTTATTGGATGAATTACACTACTTCTTACGTAAATCTCTGCATTAAAAAAAACATATTCCGTCTCTAGCTGCAAAATAAGTTGTAATGCTATTTTTACAACAAGCAGTTTGACAGATTAGACGACTATGAAGTTGTGAAATGGTGGCCCCTTAACGAATGAAGGCAATCTGGTTCTTGTAGTAAAGTACGACGAAAACTGAACGACGACGGGCATGACGCTAAAGGCCTTTGTGCTCGCTCTGGTCCTTCCGTAAATCATTAAAGTAGGAGAATCAGTAGAAATAAATATTGAATATTATACAACGCTTTGTATAAAAAAAAATAAATAGATAACTAGCTATAAGTTTTATTGTATTGGCCTATTCATTTTTGCAAAAAATGCACAAGCGACATTCGCAAAAAAATCTTGCAGATAGTTATTCACCTTCGTTAGTTATCTAATCACATTTTTTTGGTGCATTTTTTTTCAAGCAATAATTATGACAGCATTGACCTAGTGATCTTGGTCTAGATTTTTAGCTCGTGCTTTATGGTTGTGTTTTTTGTGGTGGTAATTTATTCATTCAGCTGTATTATTATTATTATTATTACTACGAAAAAGGAAGTGCAAATCGTTTATTGCGTGCATATTTCATACAAATTATTGATTAATTACCTAATTTAGTATTAATGTAATTGAGTAGTAAATTAAAGTTATTTTCATTGCTTTAAAGATGATCGGATCAAGTATTTCGAAGAGAACTTTACAAGTCACTAAAACCCTTCGGTTATAAAGCTCTTTGAGCACAAAAATTATCAAACGCATGCACAATCTTGTCTGAAGTCCAAAGCAAACAAATATTTCTGGCAGCTGCCACTGATTAACTGCTAACCTTGAAAAAATTCACACCTCCTCTTTTACAACGTACAGTGATAATTATTAAAAAATCAAAAAAGCATAAGTATGAGTTGATTTACTGTGTGAAGTGTGCACTTTGGTGAGCTGCTCAAAATGGCATAAATATTTTAGGTTTCAAAAATAAAATTCCATTGCTTTCGTATATTTTGTTTAGTCATAATGCTGCTATTATTTTTATAACTGCGACTAGGATCCATATTGACTTAGATTAGTTGGAAAACTCCATTTGTACGTATAGAAAGAACATCGGTCTATCGGTGCACTTTTGACATTGGTCAGTAGACTTCTAAAAAAGCTGAAAAGTAATATTCTGCATTATTGCTTGATTAATATGGCATAACAAAAGAGCACTGAGCTGCTCAAAATGGCATAAATATTTTAGGTTTCAAAAATAAAATTCCATTGCTTTCGTATATTTTGTTTAGTCATAATGCTGCTAATATTTTTATAACTGCGACTGGGATACTCTATTACATAGATTAGTTAGGGAAACTTCAGTGTACGTATAGAAAGAACATCGGTCTATCGGTGCACTTTTGACATTGGTCAGTAGACTTCTAAAAAAGCTGAAAAGTAATATTCTGCTTTATTGCTTGATTAATATGGCATAACAAAAGAGCACGCTTCAATTGCACTCGGCATCTCAATCTTTAAGCACATTTCCTCTAAAAAAAAAGTCACCTAAAATGTAGGTCAAGTTTGAGATGATTGGTATTGTACGTCCATCATCATCTGTACCTACACCTGCAATTCGTGGCCGTAGTACTACTGACTGCTGCGTTTGCAAGCATGCGAGCGAGCATAACTAACTGCACCTGTAACACTATCAATTGCTCACCTTAACAGCACCAACCACCACACATTTATGCTATAACGTCTAACTTTCAATTTTTTGGCCGTTGCATAATTGCACACTTCATTCACTTCATTTACCTCCTCTCTGCCTGTTGTGACGACGAGCTTTGCTCGTTCATCCAGCACTCCACCCATCCTCTGTAACACTATCAATTGCTCACCTTAACAGCACCAACCAACCACGATACACATTATGCTATATCAACGTCTACAAAACTAACTTTCAATTTTTTTGGCCATTGCATAATTGCACACTTCATTCACTTCATCTATCTGCCTCCTCTCTGCCTGTTGTGACGACGAGCTTTGCTCGTTCATCGAACACTCCACCCATCCTTCCATAATTCATTATAATTTTTGCTACAGAATGCTTGAGCAAAAATAAAAGGAAGGAACAGGTCTTCCACCGCTTCCGTACCTAATAAATGAGTAGTGCAACTACCTACCTACAAGTTTTCAGTAGTACATCCAGAAACTTATAAAAAATGAAGGAAGGATGTCGGATGTTGCAAAAAGTAAGCGTGCAAAATAATAACCTTGGTCAATCATACACTGAGCATCCCTCTCTTATTGGAAAACACAAAAAAAGCAAAAAATAACAAAAATTGTGTGCGAAATATATATTTTTTTCAAGCAAACCACACACTTTCTCAACGAATTTGCCTGGTGCTCTCATCTTCATTTTTTTTTATCTACCCACGTCCTTATTATTTTACAAAAAAATATAATTATATTGCAAGTGATGAGCTTTAAAAGAAAAAAAAAATACTTACATCAGTTATGCAAATCATTAAAATAATCATTCTTGTGTTTTACATTCTTCTCGTTATTATTATCATGTCTGAAACTCTGGAGTAGGTATACTTTCTCAAAGAAAAATAAGTAAATCATTTATTTTAAGCTTTAATAATTCATCAAAGAGTCCCACACACATTTTCATTCTACTTTTCAGCCTTGTCCCCAATTTTTCGCTTCTCCAGAGTCACAGAGCAGAACGAGTAGGCACTACTAGGCAAAGCAGCAACAGAAGCAGTGCATTACTTTTTTCTCCTCCTCTCCTTGATACATAAATACTTCAAAAAGCAGAGGCAAGTTGTAATTTTTTGTTTCATGTATCACCATCATCATCATCATCATCTCCACTAAAATTATTATAATGAGGGAAACTCGGTCTTGGATGGAATGATGATGATGAATACGAATACATGACAAAATAGTGTTTTTTTTTATAGAAAATAGATGATTATTAGTGTAATGAATACGTAATAACACTCATGTTGCCTTGTGTGTGTGTGTGTGCTGTTTGCTTTTTTTGTATAAGTAATTATGTGACATTGTATAACAAACAAGCAAGCAAAGTGCTCTCTACTAGTCCTGCAGCCTTTGTGTCAACTTACTACAGATTTTTTTTTTATACCGCTGCTTCTGTGCTGACTTAATTCTGCTCCAACTCTTTTGCCTTTTCATCTTTTTTTTTTCTGAACTGCTCTTGAACAACCGGTATCTTTTGATGGTGATGGAGGAGGTACAGTGGAGTGCTTGTTGTTGTTGTTAGTGGTGGTGGCGGCAATGATGTGCTTTATACAGAAGAATACTAAATGAATGATTATTATTATGAACAAGGCAAAAAAAGGAAAGAAAAACACTGACATCCATAATACACTGAAAATTAAAAGGTGTATGTAGAATGAAAATGTCACTGGGATGGTGGTGCCAGAGTCAGAGTAGTAGAGAGACTTCACATATTTATTTTTTTGAGGATATCAAGTGAAGCTTGCATGAAAAAATATACACGTACATCCGTATACATTCTCTGTGTCATGTCACCAATAAATGACCAAAGGAAAAAGAGATGCGCATCTCTTAATTTCGCTGTTACATTGCATACATGTAAATTGGCTGTATTGACTAAATTTTTATGTGGTGTGACCTTGGTTAACCTTTTGGTGCTCACTGCTAAACAAAATGCTGCTGATAATTACAGTAAGAAAGATGTATGTATGTACTTTGTTTAGCAAGTACATGTGAATACGAAAGGAAAAATGCATAATATGTGATGTCATTTACTACGAAATGCTTATGGATATGGATAACACAAAAAAATATATGATAAGTTTCGTACTGTGCCAAAGTCAAAGCACATGGTGTACTTGGATTAGGTATAATCAAATGTATTTTCTATGCAAATGATTAACTACTCCAAAAAACTTGATGAGCAATGTTGTGGTATACGTTCCAATAATTAGGATTTTAAAAGATGCTTCATTTTTTTCTCCTCCTCCTCCTGCTCCTGGTGTATACACACTGGACTCTGGACTGTTTTTTTTTTTTGCAGTAGCATCATCATCATCGCCACTGAACAGTTTGCTTGATTACGATTGCTGGCACTGCGGTTGACTAACTTGCAAAACCATCAGTGCGCAGACCAGTAGTGGTGGCTAGCTGAAAACAACAGACAATAAAAAAAAAGAAGAAGATCGAAATTGAGGATGATCACACATCCTCCTCCTCTTCTTCTTCCTTCTCACCTTTTTTTTACCTTAATTGCATTGTTTAATTGGAAACCTAAGCTTAATCCATAATAATAATTTATACAGATTATTTATTATTATCATAAAAAAAATATATTGTTTATGACCTTCTTCTCTGCTTGCATTGCATTGTAGTCAGCTTACTGCTTAAACGAGACTGCAGTTTTATTAGCAATAAAACTGGTAAAAGGTAAAAACTTGCCAGAGAGTTCGTTCCAAAAGTGATTCGGCAGTTGGAGGTGCTCGGTTGTTTGTAATGAAGATGATGATCATGATTGCTAATAAACTTTGTGAAGTGAAGTTTTTTCAGTTAAGTTCAAGTTTGTGGTAATAAACGATTTTTTTTTCTTCATCTTCAAGTGAACAGATAATGTGAGAGTTGAAGTGGAAAATCGCGTGTATATATGATTATTTTTTTTTTATAGCTGCATGAAAATATTTATAGTGTAGATAGCTGTGCTGTGTGTGTCTCGTAAAGATTTTTGCACGATGACTACTACTACTACTGCCGGTACAATTGTTTGGAAAGGTTTTGTCGTGGGGAGCATCATCCTGATTTTGTCAAGTAAGCGAAAATAATATTATCCAATATATTTTTTTTATAACCGGTCGGTGGCCAGTAGTGGTGGAGGTGATGATTCAGTGGTGTAATAAAAGTGACATTTTTTTTTATTTTACGAAATAGCTACTCAAATCCTGGGAAATGCTGAAAAAGAAGCAGAGCCGTTATTATTATCATCATCATCATCGTCGTCGCTGTTATCCTCCTCCTCCTCCTCCTTTTCACAGCCTTCATTTCTCCAGCAGCAGACAAGCAGAAATGTAAGGACATTGAAAAAGTTTAATAGCGAGGACGACCACGAGAATGAGGATGATGATGACTCTTCCACAACGCGTCCCTGTATCCCAAGGGACTTTGGAAGAGGAAGTTTTGTGTGTGTGTGTAACTCCACGTACTGTGACACAGTGAGACTGACAATTCCGAAAAAAATTGCAAAGCTTCAAACTAGTTCCAATCAAACTCCTCCCTTGTCGAAAACTAGTACAAAAAGTGTATCAAAAGGGGTACACCTTTCGGAGGACAAGGTGAGCGGGAAATGGCAAAAGAAAAAAATATTGTCACAGTCTCAACATTCCTCCTCCAATTTTGCCTCGGCGGAAGAGGGAGGGGCGGCGGATGATGTAGTGGATAATGGCGGCGGTAGCGAAAAATCTATAGGAAAGCAACAGTCCTCCGATTATAAAGGACAAGTGCAAATCTTCACAAGCACAAAAACTGGCTCACGTCTTCATAAATCCATTGTCCAGTTTAACAACGATCCCGACCAGCCGTACCGTGGGGAGCACCTGCTGAGCCGTCATGATATTCTTTTGCGTGCTGCTGCTGCTGCTGGAACAAAAGAGAAAAGATCACCACCACCACAGTTTTCATCGTCACAGTCTCACTCCTCCTCCGTGGCTACCAGTCGATCTCAGAAAATTTTCAATGGTGGCAGCTCTGTTGGTAAGATATAAAGAAAGAGAGAGAACCGAGAATGTGATAAATCCCCATTTTTCTCATATCTCCTCCCCATAGAATATCCAGAAGTAATCTTTTTTTTTTCTTTTGCCTGTTCCATTTCGTAGTAGTCTTTATACACATGCCCATCTTTAACCTATTTTTTTTCTTTGGAAGTCTTAACCTGTTTCATTTTTGAGAAAGGTTTACAATTTTTTTTTCTAAATTTTTTTTTTTCTGATTCCCGACTTTTTAAAGTGATTGCATATTAAATGCGTGTATGTACGGTTGAATGGATAGATAGATAGATAAATGGTTAAGTTAGCAATCAGATTAAATGGAAGAATGAAAAGTAAACATTGAATAATAATTGATTTTTTCTGTTTTTTTTGTTGTCTTCTGTTTGTCATTCGTACTGTGATCTTGTCACTCAACAAACCATTGATGCGTGATGATGATGGAAATCATATGCGGAACACTTGAATTTTTTTTTTTGTGATCATGACTGTCACTAAAAAACAAAATGAATGTGCAACTTTTTGGAATTTGGCAGACCTTGTTGCTCCTATTGGCAGTCTCAATCTACTTAATCCTTTACGTAAGTATTTTTTTTCAAAATAAATTTTATTTTTCGCTTTCTGTTGCCCTATTTGGTTTATCATCATTATTGCATTCAAAAAATTTTTTTGCTGCTGCTCTGCCGCTTAAGATAAAGGTAAATATTTTTTTTTGGGTACCTACTTACCTTGTCTAATTTATTTTTCTCGGTAAGTTTTCATTTTATTGCATCATCATCATTCATCACAAAGCATGTAAAATCACTCGAAAATATATTTGCACTCGTGTTTGCTAAATCAACAAAGAGCAAACTTTTCCGTGTTTTTCTTTGTCTGTTTTTTTGTGTCTGACATTTGCTGCTCCAGCCCAAAAAAAATTAAGTTTGCTTTAAACTTAACTTGCGGTTTGCTATGATTCTTCCAAGAAAAAAAATAGACCTTAACTTTGACTTAAATGAATGCCATGTTGAAAAGGAAGCATCTATATTAATAATTTTGTTAATTATGATAATGATGATAAGCATGAAAGTTAAGATCAAGGTTAGGTTTTTTTTTGCTGCAAATGCATGATGATGTTTCGCTACTTAACCATTTAAATGGTTCTAATGCACATTTAGCCGTATCATGTTCACTTTAAATTATACACAAAACACGCACAATGTGCGTCGCGCAGTTATTCTTTTTTTGCGATTTGATAAGGATGACAAGTCACGTGTGTATTTATTTTACACGCAGCAGTATCAATTTATTTATCTGGAAATTATTGTGTGGTTAAACGCAAGCACTCGACTAATGCATGGGGAAGCTTTTATTTTTTTACGTTTCATGTGAGCGAGCAACCATGCGTTTTGCATATGGACGTTACAAAACTTAATGTGAGAATAATAATGCTGTGCGTGATGATAATACTCGTGTTGGTTTTATGCCCCTTTTTCTTTGGTGAAGTTTGGCTACTTAATTATTACCTATCTGGCTTTTAATGTTTCACACTTCAAAGCTTCGTAAATGGCATTGTGAGCGACAATGATCTTTTGATATTAATGTTTCCTTGCTCATTTATTCTTCCAGCGTTTTTTTTGCTGGTGTTGTTGGTGGGTTTGAAACAGAATTCAGCTCTTGGATTTACTGATTTGAAATTTTCCACCCCCTTTCAAAAATATTTAGTATATTATTTCTGATTTTATTACTGTTGTTTAGTTTAGTACAAAATTTTTGAAATTTCGGCGCAAAATTCATAATCAGCATTCAAAAATAAATCTCTGGATGATATGACGCTTCATATTGCTGATTAAAATGTGGGAAAGATGAATTCATTCCTTTTAGTCGCACAAGTACACATTCTGGTATTGAAAAAGTTTTGTAGCCTTTAAACGTTGTTTTACTTATTTACAAAATTAGAACATACATGGAACCCGACAGATTGCCGCAGCTTCGCTTAACTAACTTACAACTACAATGTTTCACACCAGATATGGGGGTTAGAAGTGTTCACAAGTG
>JAHZMZ010003965.1:0-14029 GCA_027743805.1 Lepidocyrtoides sp. E14 | reverse complement strand
AGTAACTCGCTTCTTATGAAGACAGCATCACTATCCAGGCCATTTGCAACCAAATAGTCATAAAAGGTGGAAATGAATACAAAGGATCCGTCATGTCTCGTCGCTAAGAATTAAAAAAAAAGGTTTATTGCATACATGTCAACTTCTGCTACCACGTATCAACTTTAAAACTACATAATATTATGCATCATACCTCCCATCATTAGTGGAACATTGCTCTGACGCTTATTTTTCAGAATTTGAGCTGGTGTTTCCGGGAGTGCTAACTTTATTTTACTAGCCAAAGATGATCGCTGAACGGATGGAACAAATGCATCGTAACCTAACCTGGCTTCTAAACTTTCTTTTACCTACGCACAAATCAAATTATCTATTTATTATTATCCAAGTTTGAAATTTGAAAGCAATTTTGAAATTTGTTCCAGTCTGTATTTTAAAGCTTAATGTCTATTTACTTATAAAAAGTATTCAGAGTTAATTGCACCTGTTGGTTTAGTCATCATGGTCGTCCGATAACAGGTCAAAATGACTTCAACTTGCCTAGTTTCAAAACGTTTTGCTATTGTGTCATGCCGTGTGCACTATGATGTTTAGGGGCAATGTGGGACAGAGTTGTAAAACAGGTAGAAGGAACGAAAGGAAGTCTTTTTCACTCTACTGATAATTCTACCACCACTCTGAATACTTTTTCAAAATTACATAATTACGATATCTAGTCTTATTTGAATTGAATGAGCTACGTACACCATAATCATTTTTAGCTTGAACTAATTGTTCAGCTGTCAGGTTCTTCATGCAGTCTACGATTTTTTGTGCTTGGTTATCATCTGGTAATCCCTCCTCTGGTACCAATCCTTTACATTCATTTGTTTGTCGCACTACTTTTAGATTCTCCTCAATTGGATTTTCCTCGTTCGCCCAAACACTTAGCACACTGCCAGAATCGCCAATCGCTCCGTGAAACAGGCCCTTTGCAAGGGGGCTTAAAAAGACAGCTGTAGCTAGCACGGCGCCTGCAGACTGGCCACTTATTGTTACTTTTGTCTTATCTCCTCCGAAGTGATGCACATACTTTTGGGTAAAACATTTTTATGATTTAACGACTCAATTATGTGAAATAGCATGATTACAGCCTACTAACTTTTTGTATCCATTCTAATGCCACAATACAATCGTAAACTGCAGCGTTCCCTGGTGCAGTATCAAGCCCAAGATTTAAAGACCCCAGCACGCCAAGACGATAGTTTATAGTCACCAACACCACGTCATGGTTTAAAAGTCGTTGACCGCCAAATACGCTTCCCCAAAAAGCATCAAAACCGCCCTAGAATATTAAAGTGATAATCTTCGTGAATTTTTGACAAAATCTACAACGAAGCACGAGAAAATGTTAAAAGTGCAATTATAGTACCCCATGGACAAAGAAGATGACTGGCAGTAGTTTCGGGGACTCTCCTTCCGGAAGCTTGTTAATAAGAAGGCATTAAAATTTTTATCGAGTAGCTCAAAAACACTTTTTGGAAATACTATTACATGTTATTTTACATGAGGTGTACTAATGCTTATGACAAGACAATCTTCCCTCCCCCATAAGTTTGTGCTAGCATCTCTCCTTTTTTCTACTCCTTCCCTGCTATAGTATGCTCGCATCAATTCTAACGGATTTAGCGTGGAAACATCCTTGTCAATTCCCAAGTCTATAAGTGCCTTCTGTGGGCAGTGAATAATTGATTTACGTTCGTCTGCGTAAAATGTTCCGTTGCCAGACTCATCTGGAAGCTTGCCACTCCAGACTTTTGATGGCTGTAAGTTTGTTGGTAGAAAGAAAGATCATGGCAAATATAGACATTAGTTTTAGAAACTGTTGACAGTTATCAGTTCGTGCTAGTTAAAAGAAAACATGTCTGGCAATAATAAAACCGATTCGGCTAGTCAAATTCGGAACAACTGCTTTTGGAAAAAAGTTCATGGATAAATCTAGTGGTGGTAGCCACGGGGTGAAAGGTACACCTTACGTTACCTGAAACCTGTGAAGCCCAGTGTATGACGAAGGGTCTGAGTAAGGAATCCCCGTAAACCAACTGTATTTCCGACCTATTTGTCCCAACCCCTTCATTGTCCATGCTTCAGATCCTTGAATCTTTCCAAGCTGGTTGTCTCCTGTGTCTATCAATACTGGTTCACACACAACTGATTGAAAGAAAGCCACAAAAGCAGCTATGTATGTGCAAAGCTTCATTATTACCATGAGCAAAATAAAAATGGAATGGATGGTTCAGAAACAAAAATGTTACACTTCATTCCATGAAGCTGATCACAGACTAATTATAACATTGCCCTTATTATTCAGTTAGTTGAATGTTTTATCTCAATATGAAATGTTTAATGAGCGCGCATCACTGCCAATCCATCACAACTAATGATGATAACCCTTCTTATCATCCAAAGGATTACTGTTTTTACCTGATTTAAAATGACGTTTTTCTTTACAAATTGAAGTGAATTTAAGGATTATCAAAAGTTCCCAGTTGGTAAGTTTACAATGTATTTAATTGATGATCGCAAAAATTGATTGCTATCATTAAATTAATAAGACAGATTTACAAAAAATGATTGATTGATGCCAATGGCCAATGCGGGTGATAATGACGATCGCATTGTGTTTAGAGTGATTTATGATAATGTAGAGTAAAAAGAAACACATAATAGCTAACAGTATACATTCTACATTGTGCTTTCTTTTTGAAAAATTGGTTTTGATGTTACTTTTATTAATAAAGGAATCTTGTATTATATAAGATAGACTTACGATATTTTTATTAAAATCTGTAAGAGGACTAGTCATTGTGCTTTTAAAAATACATAACAGAATTAAAACTTTTTCATCACACATTGAACGGTAGATTATAAATAGTTACACGAACAATAAATATGTATTGTTTGAATGCGTTTCGAATGATGTGCGATGTATTTTTTTATAAATCTTGTTTATACATATAACTATCAATAACAACAAACAACGCTAATAATTAGTACAAAATTAAAATAAGAATGTTCTGAAATGATCACGGTTGCACAGCTTCCGTAAATTACACGGAAGCACAATCTTCTCTCCTGTTGTGATACCATATTTCTTTCGTAAGTACTTGTATGTAGGTAATTCATATTTCGTAAATGTATCAGAATCCATTTCACTTGGACAGTGATAGGAGGACCAACTAAGTAACAAAGGGCACAACCTCAAAGTTAACAAAAAACGTGACAAAAATATTGAATCTTATAGATGACATGACTATAGGCTAAGACTATAAATAAAGGAACATAACGTGAAGTTGAAGAACTACAGAACTCTTTAGAGTAGAAGTAATATGAGAACATATTATTTGTAATAATTGTAAGTGGAATTTCTCTTTGGTTTTGCACCCATGTGTTGCAGCTTTGCTTTACACTCTTTATCAATGCAAATTGACGCTCTTCTAATATGTTTGATAGTATTCATGAGATACTTTTTGTGCTCTTTATGAAGACCAATACCATTTAGATCAAAACGTTGCTAACTTTGTCGAGAATTTGATTTCCAGTACCACGCACCAGCGGGTAAGCAAATTTTCTTTTTTATCGCTGTCTCAGAGTTCCAAGCATAGTCTCGTTTTCTCTTCGGGGGCGGTACAATGTCAGCATAATGTACCATAGCACAAACCCGACAGAAAAAATTTGTATCAACAAACTTTCCAGTTCCTCTCCACCGGAAATAGGAATTGTACTCTTCCGGAGATTCTGTCAAATGCTTCATGTACGCAGCAAGCTCTTTTGGACTGGAAAAGTCTTCAATGTGTATGTATGACTTTTCCGGACACATAGCTTGATAGTCCTGAGGGTGAGCTCCTAGCACAATTGGAATGACATCATTTCTACGTTGAAGAAAAATATCATAAATACCAGCAGTTCTGTGGTTTAGACACGTCATAAATTCAGATTAGCCAAAATTGTAAATCGTTATAATATTAAGTGCTTACTCAAAAGCGTTACTAAATAATTTCTCGGTTACGTAGTCTCGACCTGAAAAAAAGTTCAATTACAGTTCAGCATTTCAGAGTATACTATATTGTGTATTATATATTATTTACAATTTGTATGGAATGCTTACAATTGGAATTTTCAAAGGAAAGATAGAAATGATAATCCCGCTTAAGCATCTCATAACAATCTTTCTGATTTGAACGAGGACAATTTTTTCGACCACACGCCTCACGTAACCCATTCTATTATTCCATGGATGGCAATTGGATGTGAAGATGGCAGCCATTTTGCTTTTCCCTTTAGCGTAATCTCTTTCTAACGATAAAAATAACAAGATCTCGGCTAAACTCTCGTTGAACAAATGCAATGAAAGAGTTAATAATGTTGCAATTCGTGGGACGACAAAAACCACACAGAGACAGAGAGGATCATGGTGACATGATAAAGATACGTTACAGTCACGCTAGCGTCAAAAGTAAACTACTTTTGTTAAGCATATAATTGTGTTAGCTATACACATAAACACATATTTTCAACATACCTTGGTCTTTAAATTTAACCGTTGGATCATTGTACACCCATTTCCCATAAGGGGTGTTCACATCAGAGCCCCTATAAAATGTTGCCATCAAATCATTAGTTCCCCTGAGAATGGCATGGGAGAAAATTGGGGATTCCAACATGAAATAAAATCTCAACACATTGGATGGCACGGAGAAATCTCTAGAGTGGAATGCATCGCGCACTGTAATCAAAGCATCCATTGAATCTCTGCTTTGGGAGAAAGCACATTTTCTCAAAATTCCTGGATTTCCTGGACAGTCCTGCTCCTCGAGAACATGAGGACTTCTCCATTTTGTTTTGCTCCACCAACGGAATGAGTCTGGCAGATAAATTGTCTTTACCTATAAAATTTTTAAAGGAGAAAATACATAACTGAGTCATAAAAACATTCTCACTAAATTAGGTACTTCATTCATGATTTCATGACGTGGTACACGCTTTCGTTCTCACTAATTAGGTGTAGCGCTTGAAATTAGGAAGAGTATGTGAGTACGATGAGTTGATGAGTATGTCAGTCTGTCTGTCTGTCTTCGCTTCAACAGTTAAACTGTGCAGAATTTTTCAAATTCTTTTTTTTTACACGTGATTTAGAGTCAAAAAGGCTCGGACAAGTTTGTTATGGGGGTTCTATTTCTAACGGCTAGAAATTTTTTCATATCCCCATAAATCATGTAACAAAGCTATTCTTTTTTTTTACACGTGATTTAGAGTCAAAAAGGCTCGGACAAGTTTGTTATGGGGGTTCTATTTCTAACGGCTAGAAATTTTTTCATATCCCCATAGATCATGTAACAAAGCATATCAATGTCATCATTCGTTGCCCATTCTAAGCTAAATTGTGACACTTAAATGCTTAAATTTAAGCCAGCTATGGTACGTGGGGTATCATTCGACAACTCATCTTTGAGTTAGATATCATTCTGTTTTGAAATTTTAAAGCCTTGCACAGTCACTGCACCTATTTTCACAGTTTATATCTTTAGATGCATATTACACACATAATATTTACCTTTGATCCTAGTTGACTGGTCAATGATGACGCATTAGCTGCTTCCATTGCCCAAATCAATTGGGCAAGAACACGGTCATCGTCCCGAGACAAAAATTCCTTCTCTGATCGCCACAAATTCGGTAACTGTTTTGCATCTGTGAATATTCCCTTGGTGGACGCTCCTCTACTGGAAGCATTAACTAAGTCCCAAAACCTCAAGGTGAGAGAATCGGTGTCAGTCGGAGGATTGCCATCCATGGTGAATGGAAGTGAAGCCTCATCGTTATTAATATTATTGATATCATTGTTGTCTAGTTTATAATGATATTGATGATTCGGATGCGAAGTAATCGCATTGTCAGTCTTGTTAGCTAAAGTATCATATGTATGCAATCGCAGTCTGATATTGTTACGGTTGCCCCCTCCTTTCCTCATTCCATGTTCGGAGAAATGGAAGGTGTCAGATGTCTCCTCAATATTAACCATGAAGTTATTCGAACGGCTTCTCGTATCAATCAAGCCAATCACCATGATAAACGCGACTACAAGGGCTCCAGCTGTCTTCGCAGAACGCTTAAGGTAGCAACGAGTCATAATCATGGCCAGCGCGCACTGAAGGCAGAATTATATTGTTGGCTGACCAAAGATGTCGACGTTGCCTTATTTGAATAGCTGATAAGTAAGTTACCACATGTTGAAGGGTAAAATGTAAGCCCAAGAAAAGTTGTGTTTTCCGAGTCTTCTTAAGAGGTTATCTTGTTGCGTATGTGTACTACTATAATATCAAAGGGACAAATACATTACAATTATACGTAAGTACATTTTTTAGGAGAATGTAATCGAGAATTTGCGAATAATTACCTAAATGATTCTTATTATTAGAAGATAAATAAATGAACTGTAATCGCAAACTACACACAATTTAAAGATCTTGTATGTTTTATTATGCTTCCTAATATGTACAATGTCTTACGTGTTATCACAAAAACACACCACCTTTATATTCTCTAGTGACTTTGTGACCAAGTTCTGACAACCTGGTTTATGAAAATATTCTCATTCCACGCTTCCCTCTTGCCATTCATGTTTTCTCCGAATCTACAGTCATTAATTCTAATAATTTCCACAAAATTGGGTTTACATACCCTTATCGCATGCAACTAGTAAATTTAAAATTCTACCAATTATTTTTTACAAAGTAGAATACGATAGATCACATAATTTTGCTTTCAAAGGTATGTCGTTTCGCTCTTAGAAAATCATACCCAACTTAGTTATAACTCACAACGACGCGCGACAAATGTGCATGTAAGGAAATTATAGGAATTTAGCAAAGTGCTCCAAACAACTAATCACTTTCTCTCTTTACCTAGAATATTCCAGAAATGGACAGACTTAAATTAAATGTAGTTGGGTGCTCTTCCACGTTACCTCAACTGTCGGTACTTTTTGCCTCGTGCAACATGAAAAGTGTGTGTGCTATTCTCGCTGTCTCTCTTTCTTTTTTCTTACAAACTTTCATTCGTTTTCACATTCGTTTTCACATTCATTTTCATATTCATTTTCTACATGTTGGTAGCCGTAAATTCATAAAACAATCATTCCGTGTGTGTAGTGTACACATTATTTTTAACCGTTTGCTCATCAAACTAAACTGTTATTCTGCACTAACGTTTTGCATATTACGGCATCGTTTCATAATATATCTGTAACAACTTTTTCGTTAAAAATTACATGCAAGCTTCATTTATTAAGACATCAAGCAATTTCTCGTGACAATAGACACGACTTTCTGAGCATTGCTTCCATCCATAATTCCAGGAAGCTGGCAATTTATATAATGAACTTTGCATTAGTATATTGTTGTAGACTATTGTAAAACCCCCACAATATGTTTGTCACAGTGTATTTCTTAATTGGAACCTGTCTCAGAAGTAAAATTATCACAATTGCAATACTAAGAGTTCATCATCAACTACTATTCTTTGACGTGTCCTCACTTTTGATGTCTTGCATGCATGCATGTGAGCCATCATTTTTAACTCTTCCTTCCTTCCTGCTATTTATTCCTTTGCATGAGGAGAAATGCATATTAGAAAATGTTTTACCAAAGTAGACTTGTACAGTTACAAAGTTTGGTGGCAATGACAATTGCTTTTGGTTGGACTAAAGTAAAACTTCATTTCATATTCCACAAGAACTCTACATCCAATGAGTAAGCTATTCCCTTCTGTTTACTTACGTTCACATGCTTAGAATACGCAGTTATTATCATTATTATTATTACTATGCATGCATGCATGCTGAAATACTGTTATTACGGTGCGGTGGTAATTGCAACATTTAGTAATGACATGCCACACTGCTTTGCTATCGCCAGCAGCAAACACCACTACTATCGCTTCCCAACTATTCAAAAACATAGTATCGCCATCAATATGCCAAATGCTAGGTCTGGTACAATTTTATGTACATTTAAATTGGAAAACCCAGCTATTCAAAGGTTTAAATCCATAAGCCGTTGCAAAGGAGCAAACAATTTTTGTCACGTTGCGAATACTAAAATTAACGGGTTTCGGCTTTGAGCGCATAATGACTGAAAGAGTGACGGTGAAGGGATGTACATATAAAGTTAAATAGATAGGTATGTACAAAGAAAAATTAAAATCTAGCAGTGTTTAGCCAAGCGTACTACATAATATACATAATACCTAAATTGCATGCCGATACATATAGTGTGTCAAAATCAATACAGCATATAAGATGTTCCTTCTTTTGAATGTGATGCATATATATACTCAATTCACCGAGCGCTTTACTCGTGGTCTTTTCAGTTTTACGATTTTTATTGACAGTAAGGTCACATTACTATAATATCCCTTTTTCAATCATCGTATCAGTTCCATTTCGCGCAAAACGTTGCTGTTACTGTGAACTTTTTCTCTTTTTTGGTTCATTAAAAACTTGCTGAAGAAGAATATTGTGTGTTCTGCATACGAATAAATTCAGGAATATGCATTTACATGCTGCGCAGTATTATTACAAAAGTTTTTGTCTTTCTACTTTATGATGGCATTCTTATATCAATTTTGCCATATTGAAACTTTTTGGACGAAATGGTTGACTATGTTCTCCATCATGTTATTTTTTAAATCTAGTAGAAGTCATTCAAGCAAATCATGCCTTATTCTGCATTCTCCAGTTGTATTACAAAAATGAAATAGATATTCATTTATTCAATTCAGGTAAAAAGGCTTTCCGGACTTTTAGTCTCTTCCTACTGTGCTATGCTGCTAGTGGTATCAACAGCCAATTCCGAAACAACGACGGAACAAAAATTGCACAGACAGCAATTTACTTTACTAAACGTGTAATGTAAAAGCGCAGCTAAAGTTGGAATGTCATTGTTCAATAAAATCTTTTACTTACAATTCCCAAATTCATCCTGTTTTTCCTTAAATGCCTTTCGGTAACTCCCGTCCAGCAGCAAACGCGATTTGTTGCTTTGTTAATAAAATCTTCTGTTTTGCTATTCATGTACATTACTGTGCATTCAATATTTTTATTGAATTGCAATCTCAATCAGCAAAACCAGCACGTTATATTCCAAGCTAACAAATCAAACCTCATATGGGCTGTTGAATAATTCACCATTTCCTTTCCATCAAGTTTGTGGGTACACGTGGTTCAAATTATTGATTGCAAGGACTTTCATTAACATTTTCGCAACTTAAATTTAAAATGTAGCACCAACATGTGAATTAAAAAGATGTCAGTCTCCACCCAACAATTACTGGCAAATGAATTAGAATTTCAGACTGCATATCGTACCGCTCCCACTTTTCCTTCCCACTTGTACTCGTTTTCATGTTAGGTACGTTTTGTGCAAACATTGATGACCCAAGTACAATGTACGTCACGATTGCTTACCACCGACAACTGTAAACAATGTTTAATTTAGTTCATAAATGGATAATTTACGCTGAAGTTGAATGACAAGCTGACTACTAGATAGGTAAGTAGACTTTGAAACCGACGTTATGTCAAAGAACGCTGCTTTGCTCCCGTACTGTACACATTAACGGTGTGCAACCCGGAATGACATGTCGTCAACCCTGGACAATCAAGTCCACATACATCATTTTCATTTGCATGTAGTTTGTATGCCTTAGTTTTTCTAAAGGTTTTCCATCACTTTCCACGGTTTTCCCTAATATCCCTCTCCTCTCCGCTACTGCTAGAGAATGATGAGTAAATTACTACACTAAAGTATTTTATAAGGACATAAGCTGTCACTCATTGCACTAGACTACACTAGTTTTTTATAATACATACATAATATAGTTCAGTTCTGACTTTTCATAAAAGCTGCTACATATATTTATGCATGCAGGGTACATTTCAAATATTTTGCACTGGAGTAATAAAAATTCATTACAGTAATACGTAATTTTAGGTGTTGTCATTAATTTGAAAAACAGGTCCAACAAGAAGAAGGAACCATGTTCCAAGGAAAGAACTTTCACTTATTCTTACTTCAAAACTCTGATAAATTGAAATTCAGCAACAGTCACAGCCTAATCTGCATAATATTTCGGAGGAAGCAGTAAGCTGTAAATGAAAATTTTGAACTTGTTGATGCAGACAGTAAAGACATTTTACAGTTTTATGGTACTGGTACAGTTTATGTTTTAGTGGCTAATTGGTTAAAATAACGGTTTCTTTCAAATGGTATGGTGGAACAGCGCAACATGACAACTTAATTGTCGATAATTCATAACAAATGAACACAAAATGCAGTACCTAGGCTGAGCTGTTAACAGTTTATCTTCTAGTAAAGCACTGCACTGCACTGATACGAAACAATAATCTATGAAGCCAGACGTAATGAAAACAATTCATCATTAGAAATGATGATGCAAACTATAATTGTGTTATTGTATTGTATATTTTATGTATTTGTTCCTCCTACTTATGCAAACAAAAATGGTGCTAAATTTTATTCGCGACAGTTTGTTATTTGCGAGTCTTACATTATGCATTAAAAAACCCAAAGTATGCTGGCTCCAAATTAGTGTGCTATGTGCGGCTTTTGGCCGTTTGTGGTTACCTTTCTGGAAATTATATGATCAGATTGGATGGTGATTGAATGACTAAATACGAATAAATTTCATGTGTTTATATGCATTTCATTTTGAAGTTACTTTTTTCTTGATTTGATGCTACTCTTCAGTTCTTCATATGTAATTCATCCTTGTCAAGAAACAAGAAATGAAACAAGTGTAAATACATGCAGCAATGTATTAAACCTACTATGCCACTTATTGACATGAAAACGAAATTACGATGACTGTGCCCTAAAATAAACCAAATTTGAGTTATCGTTTTCCTACTAATTTGGCGATTGGTTGCATACATACATCTGTCCGTACAAAATGCTAGTTTTTGCATGTGGTGCAAGCGATCCTATAAGATGTGAATCTGAACTAATTTAGACCAAAATTTACGTTTAAAAACCCCAGGAGGACTCATCTACTTTTGTGCTATAAAGTTACTGCGCATTATTCAAAAAAGGGAAATTCAATATACAAAACTGATGACGACGATGAGCAGAAAATGCATGGTTTATAGTTCCTTGCAATGTTAACTCAATCTACGTGCATTTCTCCCACCCATACCCAGCCAACTATCCATCCCTCTGTCGACATAAAAATCAGTTTTAGTATGCTGATTATAATGATATAAAATGACGAATATAAACAATAAGATGATGCATGCATTTTTATTTATACTAATTTCTTTGGTCTATTTACGTGTTCTTAAGTGCTTGTGCATTAAACAGTTTGCAGTTATCATCCTAAACCCGGTGCCTGATCTCCATTTACAGGCAATGCATTCTAATTTGCAACTTGCTTTGTTTTCAAATTTAGAGGTGCATACATACCTACTTACGTGTTTATTGTGCCTATAAAGCAAGTATATTATGGCCTCGTAAGTTGTTGTAAGTCATTTTGCAAAACATTTGTAGTTGATTTGCTACGTACACGTCGGATTGCACGGTTTTACAGTATACTGTGCACGGTTAGTGTTACGCATGAAGTCTTTATCGTCAGCTCTGATTACACTTTTAATAATGCATATTTTTCGGGGGTGTGATTGAATGGAAGACGATCGTTATGTGAAATATTGTTATCATCATATTTTTAAATGTGGATTTTTTTCTCAAATTATACTATTTATAAACGTACTTTTTTAACTGAATGAAAACTGTTTTAGTGTTACAAAGCTGGTGCATGTACTTTGAATGAGTTTAATACGGGACAATTAAACTAGCCTGGTAGCCTCACGTTGAAACTTATGCCATGTTTTCTTGTGAAAATCACAAAATTGCTGCTTGCTAGTATTGTTTAGTAATTTAGACTTCAAACCATTTAGATATGGCTAGGCTCGGAATTTATTCAGATTTCTATCATTATGTAATTTAATTTTTTAGAATTATATGTAGTTGTGAAATTCCGCAAAAGCAAAGCATGCCACGCACAGACACTGAGAAACCTCTATTTTGTTGTTGTGCTGTGTGATATTTAAAATTGAAATGCTAATTATGTCAAAGTCATTTCACGTAAATACCTACATATTATGGTTTGGATGTAGATTTATCACCAGTGCATAAGTGTATTAACAAATCCCGGCCTCGTGTAAGCAAGTCGACAACAAAAAGTTTCGGGTATTACAGGAAATCATGTCTGTCTTTTAACAGAAATTCGTTTGTCATACATACGAATCGGTTTTAATGATGACAAGATCCGTATACTCCGAACTTTGAGTACCCATTTTTGCAAGTTACGATTATGACACAGTTTAAGGCTTTAATATATGTCAATGCTTCTGCCTTTCTGCTTGTGTTTTGGTTTTCTCAATTACGTTTAATGTCTTGAAGCATAATGCGCCTTTGTTTTTTGAAATTTTAAGAGGCATACCTACGTTTTGTATCATCTTAGTTAGCTGCAGTCATTGTAACGTTTTTGTTGTAGATTAACCGTGTTATATTAGCAGGTTTTAGCAAACAGATTATTTAAACAATTTTGTTATGTATACACCTACCCACCCGTTAGATTTTTATAAATAAATTACGGAAACAGAATCTGCTTTGAAATGAATGAAGTACTTCATAAAACAACGCAAACAAAAAACTAGAATGCACGTCCTCCTTTTAAATATAGCTGTTTTCGGACATTTTTTTTCAAAAATGCTTTCCACGTAAACATACCTAATAAAGTAAGAGCTTGAACATACTTTATACAATTTGCATACCAAGCCTAAATATTTGCAAAAGAGGGCAGAGCACAAAACGGACGATGCATCACTGACCGAAACTGCAGGTGCCAATCGATTCTAACACTATTCTAACAATTTTTATTTTTCTTTCATTTGCCCTTACATATAGCGCAAAGCGCCAGGTACAAAGTAAATAAACTCTCCATAAAATTGAACGTGCTACAAACTACAAACCAAACCGAAAGGTGCAGAGTAATAAATCCGTTCTAATCCAACACAATGGAAAATGTGATTGAGATTTTTTACACGCTATTACAACGTGCATTGTGCATTATGGAATGAGGGGTCGTCGTCAGCTTCTAAAAGCCATTGTGTATTTAGTGGGTCTAGGTTGGTTTTGGTTGTAAGGTATTTTTAATGCAACGTTATTAATAGATTTTAAAGAGGATATGGAGAATAGTAATGATGGCACGTAGTTTCTGTAGCACACAAATCTCGCTGAAAAGTATATTTCAGTAAAAATGACATATAAAGTGGTTTTGAATGGTCAGAATAATCGACGAAAGCGAGAGGATCAAAAGTGCAAACGCATACTCAGCATACTAAATCATTTGTTCTCTCGCTCTTCTTCATGTTGAATGTGGTTCTGTGGTTTTTATTTTGCTACAATACTTTACCACACTGTATGTACAGACTAAGTAAGAACGAGCATTTTGGAATCAGAAACTCAGTGATTTTTTTCAACGACAAAAATGTCCTAAAATATGAAAAGCAGAGTGAGAGAGAGAGAGGCAGAATAAAAGCTCTTCAAGTATTCCAAGAGGTCCCATGATACTGATGCATATTACATTGAATGTCTACCAGTCCACCAGAGATAAAATGCTAACAGCACTAGCCACCCACCTCAGACTATCATTGTAAAAAGGAAACCAAAAGATTTTTTTCTTGGTCTAAATAAAGGGTTTTTGATAAACATTCAACACTGTCGCTTTTTATACATTTATTATGGATATTACACGGTGTGTCATCCACCACTCAACATTACTACTGGCTTGCTGTACTTGAGCTCTATTCAGCTTATGGCATTGTCCTCCTCGTCTATTCATTTACTGTCCGTTTTTCTGTCCTTTGTGCGATCCACGGTCGAAATGAGGTTGTAAACAAGTTTTATAGTGA
>JAHZMZ010003964.1:0-11703 GCA_027743805.1 Lepidocyrtoides sp. E14 | reverse complement strand
AGGAAAGCTATTTTACATACCTCCATGGCCGGGAAAAACGATCATAATAATAATATATCTGTAAAAACTGTTTCCCGAATTGCTGCGTGTGTGTACTAATTTGCATACTATGCTATAAATATTTTACTAAATTATTAAAGCAGATGCCATTGCGTACAAACAGTTCCTTTTTCCTTTTTCTATCAACGTAATCTAATGACAATAATCTAGCGTAATAATCTAAATGGTTCTTTAATCACATCTGTGACCGTTCGTGCGATGCAGAAGAAAGTTTTATGATGACATATTTTATCAAACAAAAAAAGTGCAAAGGCAAACAATGGAGATGAATATAAAAATTTGTCCTTGTTCAAATTTAGCAAAGGTCACTTTAAGCAGGAAACTGCAACTGTGCCATATAGTATTACTTACGATTAGTACGAAGCCATCCGACGCGGCATGCTAGCACAACGTACTTTACGTTACCAGTTCCCCAGTTTCCACTGACGTGACTCGATTCACCTGTTAGGTAATGGAAATAAGTATGCCAGTAATGTCTCATATATGGCTACGGTTGGTTGACTCCGGAGAGTACGGATATTATTTACTATAAAGGAAAAGTTGGGATTTTCATGGGAATTTGATTTAACAAGAGAATGGGGAATGTGTCGTGCTTCCATTTTTATAAAAGGAAAATAATCTTTAGTAGTCGACGCTGATTAAAAGTTCCCCTGGTTAGGTACCGCACATGCCCAAAACTCTGCTAAACAAACTGCAGCTGTCAATGAAATCAGTGACAACCTCTTTGATTGAAACAACCAAGTTGGTACATTAGAAAACAATAAGTGCAAAAATAATTTCGATTAAAATGGTAGGTACAAAGTCAACAGAAGCTGACCGCTTTTGATGATGATAACTTACTGACTGTACAAGCCTTGTGCACAAGTTGTTTCTATGCGTCTCTGATACGATCTAAATGAGGGAATGAAATGCATGAAACTCTTAGGTATGTTATGGTAAAAAATGCAGAAATATTTTTGCTAGTGAGTCTGCTTACATAGCATTTTATTAGCCAGAACGAATGACGAATAAGATGTAGATGACTTTCAGCGATAACTTTTGCCACTCATGTACAATAAATAAACATAAAAACAAGTTTGATAAAACATTTCACGTAGGCAGGAGCCAGAGGTGTTCGGGGATATAATGCTGATGGTGAACTTATCAAATGCCCAATATGCTTTCCCAGCGTATACATGAAGGATCAATATATTAATTGCTTGTAGCGGGTGTGTGTGTGTGTGCACATGAAAATTAATTATACTGTAAATTCTGATATATGCGTACTGCACATACACAAATAGGTAGGAAAGTTATGAAAGTGAATTTCCCGCAGCGAGGTTCAAACTGTTATTACGGAAGGAGAAAACGGATGTGGTTACAATACTCTCTTGTTTGGCTTTGTTTCGCCTATCAGCAAAGCAAAACTAAAAGCATGACTAGTAAAAGTGAGCATAAAAATTATCATTTCATATTACCCAAAAAAAGTTGCATGAGACGGTGATTGATTAAGTGACTAGACTGCAGCGTGGCACACACAAGGCAACTGTACTCCAGCCCCTCTCTTGTAATAATATGTCGCAAAAAAAACTACTCTATTCGATCCGCTCTATTTAAAATAAATGACCGTGCAACACCGCACCCTCTCACTTACTCATTGTCAGTGATTTCTATATTTATATGCTGAGGTATGAAAACTAGTTATAGTTTTTAAAAATTCAGCAGCCTTTTATCACTCCGATATCCATTTTGCTGGTGGCATGAAATTGCAGAAAAAATGAGTCGGCTCACCTCCCAAAGCTCTAGAAGAACTTGGGATTAGCTGTGATTTTTTTACTAGCAAATGTTGCAAACTAAAGTAATACTGCAACTGCAACTAAGCTATCGATATGTACATGAAAAGGATCTACTATATTTTATTTTAAACAGTGATTGTAAGATTGTAATGGAACCCTGACAGGCAATAAAATAGGAACATGAACGCATTTTGTAAAAAAATGAAGGGAAAGTGGGAGTAGTAAAAAGGTAGGTATAGTTTGCTGTTTTATGCACTCCGTCTCTTCTTCTCAAGTTTCAAAAGTGAGTCATTAGCCATTCATCATTTTGTCTTGAAGGCGGTGCCAAAGCTGCTTAGAAAGCTAATACAAGGAATAAAGCTCTTTTTAGAAAATATAAAAGCTTTATGTACTATACACCAACATTTAAAAGCCAACACTTTTTATTGATTCATCATACAAATCCATTCATTCATTTCCACTGTGAAAAGGATCCTATTCAAAATCAATGACTAGGGTGTGTGTGTGCTTCATGCACGCATATGTATCGCATGCATAGCTGGACACGACCGTATCGTGAGATCACCACTCAATGCATAATGAAAGATTTAAAGCTTTAAAGACTGCTCACTTAAAGTTTATCTCTCAAACCAAAATCACAAGAGAGAGAGAGAGAGAGTTCCATCAGAGACAGGAACAAGTTCTTTTACAAAAAAATAATATTTTTGTTTTTTTGTAAAAAGAAGTTGGGGACCGGCAGTCACACTTGCACACTTGCACGAGCCACAACTCGTTTCATAAAATCTCAACTCACTGAAAATGTAATACTCACTTCCGTTTCGCTTTTGGGCACGTCTCGTTTGTTTGCTGGGCTATAGACCTAGACCAGACCGCACCGTTTCAAAGGATACGAAAATATTTTTATCCTAGAAAATGTAAAATCCAACAAAACACTTAGCTGTGGTCGCTCTTTGTACACGCGTTTGGCAGTAAAACATTCACCAAAAAATGCACTCACATGAATGTAGGTACATATACATAATATTTAAACGTACATTGCTATATATGCCCCATTTTTAAAAAGTTATTTCCTGTTCTCTACTTTAACTCCTACACCTACACCATAGCATTGTAATGGTAAATACAAGTATAAACTGTATAGCAGACTTTTCCGGTGGCACCTCATTGCCTCACTGCATATGCACTACCTTGCCTTGCCTAGCCTACTCCAGCTTTACTGTCGTCATCATGAGCAAAAAAAGACAGGAGAAAAGCAACTGTTTTCACGAAAAGTGTGCTCACTCAGCTCTTTGGGCCGGTTTGGGAACAAGCATTGCATTACAAGCTCTGTGCCATTTTTCCTGGTGAAAACATTACAACGCTGTTCTATTGTAGTAGTCCGCCTCACCTTTCTCAAAGCAAAAGTGAAAAAAAAACTACACAGCAACTACAACTGTCAACATCATCATTGGCAGTGTGTGGTGCTTTTTAGGAGAGAAAGATTGTGTATAGGTACATTCATATATATGCATACCTGGAAGGGTAAAAGTGTTTGTTTGTGTGCGTGCCGACAAAAAAAAATGCTTTTTGAGCTACAACAACAAAACCAGTGACAGTGGTAGCACTCTGAACACCGACAATAATAATAATTCCTTTTTTTTGCTCGTGAATTGTGTATAAAAAAGCAGCCGTTAAAGTGTACGTGGACTTTGAGAAAAAAGTAAATTCTTACATTTTCAAATGCCGAAAAAATATATAAAAAAGGTATAAAAGTATAATGGCGCGCTTGTAGTGAAAGTTAAGTAGTAAAAATCCTAATTCTCTTTTTCTTCCAGTTTTTTGTTGTCCACTCAGCACCAAACAACAACATAATAATCATCATCATAACCATCCACCATCACCACCACCACCACACTACTACTTACTACTTACCTACCATCAAAAACTGTTCCCACTTTTTACTCGAAACTTTTTATTATTTTGTTCCAGAAGAAGCAGCATCACACTAAAACCAAAAAGCCCATATGTATAATATGTAGGTACACTTTACCATTTCCGCTTTTTGTGTAAGTGAAAGTGTATTTGTATTTGTTTTTTTACTTTTTTCTATTTTCACCACTTTCGCAATAGAAAGATAGAGAGATCCATTCCATTTCTGGCATTTCTTTCACTAACATCATCTTCATTGCCATATCATATCGTCTCTGTCAAGGGACACATTGAAAAAGAAAAGAATGGAACATCATCATCGTCATCATCACTGCCACAGCCAGTATCATCAGAAGCAGTAGTAGCAGCAGCAGCCACAAAAGCAGTGTGAATACTTTGTAGTGTAACAAGAGAACAAACAATAATACTCGTTTCCAGCAGTTCTTTTCCGTGGCTCCCAGCAAATTATTTAGTTAGTTTGATGTTCCGCGGTTTGAACAATCTACAAAAATAATAACCCAAGAGAACAAAGTAAAAGAGTTTGGGCAACAAGGAGGGGAATCAAATGGTAATGGCGCATGCATTGCATACTTTATACATTTACCCAGTAACAACTATATGTACATGTACGTACGTAGGTATATTACATATTATTGTAGCGCATTTTTACAGTAAAAGTGCTCTATCACAATATGATGACAAGTTAAAGTAAACAAAATGTCATACTTTCTAAATATTCCACTATTTTCATTCTCCTTGCATTACATCTCCCTTGCATCAACATCACCCAAACTTCTTGTTTATGCCAGTAGCACTCATCCCACTAGGTTCTATTTGTGTGTAATATAAATCCCGAGTTAGGATTCAGAATTCCTGACGCAGTGAGAAAAGAGGTTTCATATTTCTGGGTGGCTTATTCGTTAATTTTACATTGTGTACTCACTGTGTGTTACACTCGAGGAAAAACGGATGAAGCAAACACTTTTTTTTGTAAGCAATAACAATGTATCCTCTTGCATGTAGTATTTAAATATTCCCCGCCTAGTTATCCTTTAATGCTGAAATGTAGGTTACAATAACACAAACCTATAATAATAGACCCATCTAACAATGCCACATTAAAGACGAGAACAGCGTCATTCCAAAAATTGGAAAGTAAAAACTGGAGCACCCAAATGTTGAATATATAAACCTATATAATATATGCATGCATGCAAGCAAACAGTTTTTTTTACTCCAGTATAATATGCATATATTACGTGTGTGTCTATTTTCGCCATAAACAGTAGAAACGTGCCGTAAAAAAATAGTAATCTCGATCCTCGTGCTCCTGCAACTTCTCCCGCTATATTGCATTCCACCACCGCTACACAGTGCCTCTTCTTTGTTGACTGTGACGTGCGTAGACATAGTTGGTCGAAGCAAGATGGAAAGAATGTACAGCCATTATTCCAAGTTGTAAAGCACCGTCATCACACTTTACAACAGGGAATATTACAGTTTCAGTAAGAATTGCTGGTTATTTTTCGTCTTCTTTTTTTTCTTCACTTTTACTGCGAGTACAAATTTTCTTAAAAGATGCAGAGAAAGTATTTATTTTGTGTGTAAAGCTGTATAGTAGATCTCAGTACGTTCTTATAAAAATACCCAATAAAGAATACATGCACCCAGTAGAAACCAATTCAAACACAATTTACACATGTACAGATAACAGTGTAGAGACACATAAATAAATATACCTATAAGCTGAAGAAACCGCAAAGCTGCAAGTTACGATCCATGAAAAATTGTACTTAAAGTTAATTTCATATCTCCAAAAGAGCCCCTCTCTTCACACTTACACTTTTCCCCTCTTCTTCTAAATTTGCCTGAGTTTCCTTATAAAAAAAGTATATTTAAAAAACGGCATGAACCCTTCTATTCATATTGAGCATTGAAAAAAAGTGTAGCACTAGTTTGGATGCTTAGCTGCTAAAATTTTGAATAGAAATAGCTTTTCTGAATTACGACGATAATGGTGAGAAAGAAGGAAGCTGTGAATTTTACTTCTCCTCCAGCTAAATGTATGCATTTATATTTATAGGTTATAATATATTCTTATCAACATCAGCAGTAGTAGCAGAAGCACAGCAACTCCAAATTTTCCACGGTTTCTTTCCCAAGCACATGAGAGCAATGTACATAGGTATATTGGCAAGAATTGTATATAGAAAACAGTTAGGAAATCTGTGTGAATGATTGTAAAAAAAATGAGTGAGTGAGTGAGTTAAAGTCAAAGTTTGGTAGCTTGTATATCAAACTTTTCTTTTTAAAACACTCAACACTTTTTTTTGTGTATCCACATCTAATTTTAGAAAAAAGATGAAAAACGCTATCATGTGAAATCATTCAATACAAATAATATATTAGTTTTCTCATTGGCTGGCTCTATTTGCCAGTGAGATTACCTATACATTTTACGTACCAAAAATAAACTTTGAAAAAAAAAGTTGCTAGTGTAAGCGAGAAAAAGAATAAAACTTGTTCTGATTTGCCATGTCGTTATATATATTTTTTTTACTGCGACTTTTTTCAATTTAGTCTATTCATTCATCCATGTCTTTCATTCAGCAGCCAAGCCAGCAGTAAAATCAGAATATTCTATGTAAAGCTTTTGTCACTCGCTGCAATGGATATATTTTGATTAAGTAAACATGCTGGCGACGTTTTATGTGGATAAAGAAATTTGTCTTTCTACACATTATATTATATGAAATGTTTGAATAATACATGCTTCCTTACACATCATTTATTCCTTTTTTTCGAAATGTCTCATTTCAGCAGACAGTCAATATGGTTGCTGTTGTATGCTTACATCTTCAATAGAATAGAGTACAAGACACAACATCATATTGATCCTCGTCGCTTTCAAGAAAAAAAAATATCAGACAAAATAACAATATTTTTTTCGTCTACGACGATTTATTTGGTTTAGCAGCAGCAGTATAAAATTGTTTATTATTAGGTAAAATAGGTGGGCTGGCTGAGGTTAAGGTTCAGCTGTACATAATATTCATTCGCAGAGCGTATAAGTGTAGTAGGACATTTGATTATCAGCACTATCATTATCAAAGTAATTGACAACAAACAAGGGGCACAGAAGAAAGTCATATGTGGACAATATTTTACCCAAGAAAAACACAGACGCTCCTTATTGCCTTCGTAATACATTCATGAATTTATATAGAACATGCAAGCTGTCATCTGTGTACAAAGAGCACATTTTGGTATAACGAGAATGCAGAACAAGAAAACACAACTATCATTATACAACATGGTTATTTGAAAGTAAAAGCTGAGTGTTCAAGACAAACAATTTATTTCATATTCTGCTGAGTACGTTACAGCTCTGACGTAGTAGGTACAGACGAGCGAGCGGGCATGTATGTAGGTAAGTACGCGTGGCCTTCTTTTACCATTTCCTACTGTGATTGCAAATATTGCAATGTGAACACACACACGATACATATTATCCAGGCAAGGGAAGAAGGAAGAAAATTGAGAAACAACAGAAAAACAATTTTTTTTTCTCCGAGAGGAAAGTAAAGAGTTGGAGAGTAAGAAGTAGTAGTAGTAGTAGTAGAAAGAGGGAGAGAGAGAGAGAAATGGATTGAATTGTGCCATATGCAAGGAAAACCACTTGATGTTATTGTGTTTTGTGATCCAAAGCATTTTTGTGTGATTGTGAAATATTCGATTTTCTCATCCCACAAAGGAAATCAGTAAAAAAAACTTTACTTTTTTTCTCTCTCCCTCTCTCTCTCTCTTCCACTTCTACACCAACTCGAACCACTTTTTCCATTTGTCTTAAATGAGAATATATATGATCACCAGAAGAAGAAAAATACTTATTGGAAAAAAGAGTCATAGCCATACGCATCTCCCACTGTGCCGGCAAGTTGGACAGGAAAAGTTGTGTAGTATTTTTTGTTGTTCTTGGGAATCCAAGTAAAAAGTAGAGTAAGGAGAGAGTGTTGTGAACTGGTGAAAAAATCCCATTTTACATTTATGCACTTGTATTCTTCCTTCTTTCTTACGGCAGCATCTCGTCACTTTTCACTTTGTCTATTGTCTTTTCTACTTCTTCTCGGGCAAGCTAACCTGTTCCTTTCTCCTGTAAAAAAGAAGTAACAAAGGACCAATGAACGTTATTTCTTACATTCTTTCCCTACTCTCTCGTTTTTTTCTTCAGCGGATAACGTGGGCAGCAAGTTGTGTGAGAGAGAGAAAGAGGAATGAAGGCGAAATAATGACATTTATATTATTTTATTTGCTTGCGGCAATAAATGCTTATATTCTTGTGGTAATTCAAAGCAATTCAATAGCTTTAGGTACATTTGTTCTGCTTACATTCACATAGTTGCTCGTGCAAGTAGTAGTAGTATTTTCCCGTGTTCACTGAGCCAACAAAAAAAATAAGCAGTAAACGAAGTAGGGACTTAAAAACGGGTCTGTAGTAGAAATTTGCTTATGAAAGCAATTCAGATGACTTTAGAGTTAGCAATTTCTTAGGAAAGAAGCATTTTGTGAAAGAGGAGTATATCGAATTGAGAGTAACAAGAAATGAATAGAACATGCAAACATGTATTCATGCATACATAAGTAAGCATTATGATAGCATGAGCGACTGCATATTGCTTAATGTAGTCTTCTTTCGTGCTCGTTGTACTGTAAATATGCATGGATTACTTACATATAAAGCATGTGTTGTAAAATGAAAACCACATTTATTTAATGAACCTGTCACATTGAAGAGAAAAGAGACGAAAATGATGGAATATAATAATAATAATGCCCTTATATTTTCATGGAAAGCCCAGCAGTGGTCCTAGCCTTGCGTTTGACGTGGATAACACTAGCAGCATTGTTGAATCCCTTCTTTTTCATTTCATTTTCCCCATAAATTGTGTATACGTACATACGTATGAAACCGTTGTAATCACTGGTCGAGAAATAATAATGTGTTGATAATAGCATAGTTTTGAGAGATTTAAATGAAAAGGACGCAAGAATGAACCTAGAGGCTTTATTATGCCAATGGCGAAATGAGTATGAAACAAAGTAATAAACGAAGTAAATAAGGTACTAATTCTAATGAAAGCTGGTGGAGATGAGAATAAAACCACAAAAGTACCATTTCCTTTGTATAACATAATTATCAACGTGATTAGTACCAAAATCCGTGGTTTTTGGGTAAATTGTAAATCCAGTGTATTATCTTATCAATATGTGAGTAGCAGCTGAAGCAGCAGGAGCAGCACACTGTCATCTTTATAAAATATAACTGGATTGACGTGATCAGAACAGACCACCACCACCGTATATAGAGACGACGGACATTGAGCCCTGAAGCAGCACTACTAGTTCACTTGGAGGATACTTTCCCTTTCAATCATTTTGAAGTTGTGAACCTCTTCCTGGAATTTCAATAGTAATTGAATTTTTTTTACAAGCACACTGGAATCTGCACAACCACACTGATGTAAAATGACGGATTCAATCAGTATCGAAATCCACGAGCATTGCCCTGCCGGACTGGAAATTTTCCAGAATGAACGTCTTTTAACCGTCAACTTTACAGCAAGTAAGTGTCCAACTAGTAGATTGCTTTATTAGTGAATTAGTATAATATTTATTACATATAGTTTGTTTCTAACTTGTTAACATGATTATGATGACGGAAACGCGTAAAATAAAATATTCGTACATAGCATATCACATGTACGATGTATATCGGTAAAAGGTGTAGTAAATACACATGTTTCAGGTTAAGCTGATTTCAATAGAAAACATGTCAACCGCATAATACATTTCCATATGAGATTACCCGAGAGAAAGCCGCTTTACAATTTCCCGTTCGTTTCTATCCCATCAGAGAAAAGGAGAGGAGAGGGAGAGAGAGAGAGAGAGGAAAAAAAGAAACAGATAACATGATGGGATACATGACCATATGTAGCTGGAGGGTGCGTTAAAGAAATTGGGATAGGATATACGTATTTCTAGCTCTACATACATTATATTGCATAGAAATACATGTCGATTTATGTATGTAATTCCTACCTACCACCACTACTTTCACCATCACCCTACCACCACCACTACCACCATTATTCTCACCATCCACATATTACATTTCATACCACACTACGACGACACGGTAAAGCGATTTTACATGGTTAAACGACAAAACGAGCACATTGCTATTATTATTGGTGCCATAATAATATTTTTTTGACTGGCCTCTGTATGACATGTCATATTAATGCATTCTGAGCTTTGTACGTTGTTGCTGGCGGTTAGGAGGAGGAGAGTGTATTTGTACGAGCTTTCTCTACAGGAGCATACACACATACATGTTTTATGACAGTTATAGATTTTCAGGGTATTATAAATGTGTGGTATGTACATATTTATTATAAGTGTAGGTATACATATCATAAAATGGCAGCAGGTGGGCTTCGTCTATCAAAAAGAATCCCTTTCACTTTGACTTTTCTGCATGAGTGGTTAAATAAAAGTCGACCGAAGAACGACATAATATAGGTTGTACAGTATATTGATACGGAACATACAATGCCTTTCATAACATTACAACTGTGATATTGTAAATATTATTAAATGCGGTAGCCTTTGTTGTGAAAAATATTCCTCCTCCTTTTCTGGGGTTTAGGAACTGTGAGAAAACTGGGTAGTGAGTGAGTGAGTGAGAGAGTGAAAGAGAAATGAGTGGCGGGACAAGAGAAAGGGAAATGGGAAATACCTAAGGAAATATGATGGGAAAATATAGTCAGTCAAAAAACATGAAGGGTTTTGCATGCATGAATAATGAAGGAAAGAAGAAGATGAACATTGCCAAATCTATTCAGGTTACATTTTTGCCTTTATTATAAATGACCGACAAGTAGACGTCCTTTCGACATTGATGAGATGTTGATGATGATGATGATGATTGCTATTGGATGGGTTGGTTAGTTGGGCGCCGAATATTCGGAGAGAAAGTCAGTCCAGGAAGGCTTATGGGTTAGTAGTAAAAGTATAAACATTTTGTGAGCTTTTTATGTACTTCCTTTATTCATTCCTTTGGCAAAGTAGTATCAAAAACTGAACAGAAGAAAGAGATCATGCAAGATTTTGGTTGGATAACATTACCACCTCTTTTCACATACAAGCATGCCATGATGAGCCCAGTGCTTTCATTATGGGCCTTTTGTACTCTTCCATGGCCGAGAAAGTCACTAAAGTCAGTTGGATAATGAGAGAACAAGGAAGCTCACTCAATTACTCATTTCATTATGCCATCGTGGCTTTTGTGGGAGAAGTGAAAGACATATTCGTATGGGTATACTTACAACAAAAATGTATGCATGTATACTATTTTTACACTGACGACGATGAGTTCCATATTAAATGGCCCCTCATATATAAGGAAGGATACATTTTTACCCTTTTTTTCTTGTTGATGTGAACAAAAGGCAATAGAAAGTATGTATACATGAAACTTTTGCTACCGCTGTGAAAACACACCCATGTCTAGGTTATCAAATTAACTTGGAAAGAACATTATTAAACTGGAATTCTTTTCCTCTTTTTCTTCTTGGAAAAAAAGATCCTTTTAAAATAATTTCGTTTGGGAAACAGTATGGTCGAATTCCATAATAAAGCATTATGTCCAACTCAGTATGCACTTGCACATAAGTTAGCATACATACTTATACAAGTATATTGACCAATAAAATGCATGTAGGTATTTACTTAGGTTTACTAATAACTTTAGTAAATACTTTTAAAATATAGACATTCAGATGAAAGTACACGCATTCCTCTGTGGCAAGCCATGCCTGTTTTCTCGTTGAACTTTTGCTACATTTCAAGTCTAATTTCTTGTGATTATTTCAACCGCAAAATAGTTTCAATTTATTTG
>JAHZMZ010003963.1:0-19163 GCA_027743805.1 Lepidocyrtoides sp. E14 | reverse complement strand
TTATTGTACAGCAAGCTCAGCAAATAATATTAACGTATAAAGATCCATTTCAGAAATCATTTTTTACCATCTATGGTTCATGCATTTATATACATTTAAAACTACGAGAAAACCGAAAGTTGAATCGATTCATCTGGATTTGTATAATATTTTTGTTCGGGCTTTATTTAAACTCAGCACAAATGAATACAAATATTCTAATTTGCTTTGTGGTGGAATCCCACGTTAGTCACTACTGCCATACATTTACGCAAATACTTTGGAATCAAACCTGAATAGGCTTATTTCTTCGCACTTAAAATTTATCTTTGTGAAAATATATTTGAAAACTTATAAATCTATAACAGGTAATGAAATCATTATTTTTTTTTTGAACGAGAGAGCATTAACATGTAAAGATGCTTTCTAAACATAAACAAAAAAAACAAAATGTTTTTCTATCAATAAAGTTTTTGCGCGGTTAAAGTCATCGCACCGCAGAGAAATAATGGTCAACTATAACATGTTTACTTTTTAAATGGATAATTGTACTACAACAACAACAACAGTGTGACGTGATGTGTGATAATATGCATATGTACCATATGGTACAACTTTGACACGACGTACATTATCTCTTCCGCATTCGCACTCTTCTACGAAGCAATACTTCCTTTTACCAAAATAGAATTAATGTACTAAAAAAGAATAATACTGTCACCTTATCAGGACATCATCTTTCAAGGCAATTATTTTGTTTAGTTTCCCTTTACACATTTTTTTTTCTTGAGAAAGGCAAACCACCTTTTCACTTGACTTTGTGACACATTATTACCAAAAGTGCATAGAATTGCATTCATTCATGGACGTTGATTGCACATGAAGATAGGTCCTGACTGTGACTTAAAACTGTTATTACTAGCTATAAAAACCATTTTAATTGTCGATAATAATCAGAAATATAAGTCTAAGATTATATTTATTCGACATATCCAATGTACATGCTGTTATTACCACCATTACTACCTTTTGCCATTTTGAAAAGGCATTTTACATTTTTCCCGTCCTGTCTATCAAAATAGTGTGTGTACTAACTATGTGGTCAATCGACGAATTAGCATAAGTGCAGCATCAGCCTCGTGCTTGAATGCAAATGCAGCAACGCATCTCGTGCTTGAGATATTGTCGCAGCAATTTTCGAAGGAAAGAGAAAACCCTCTGTTGTTTAATTTTATTATTATATTTATAGCAAGTGCGTTAAGATGTAATAAAAATGAAAGAAAATGCAAATTGATGAAAATCAGTACAGGATTAATGAAGCATAAATAATTCAGAGAAGAGAAAAAAAACTTTTTGCTTTATTGCTAAAGTTGTAACGAGTGAATACACGGTATTTTTTTATGATGTATGTATGTTTGTAAGACAAGATCCACAAACATTTTACATTGTCATCATAATCAGCAAAGCATGCTATTATAAATTATATTCAATATTATTATTGCTAGCATATAATATGGCCTTGTAGAGGAAAAAGAAGATGAAAGAGAGAGAAAAAAAATCATATTTCTTATTCTGAAAACTTGAAACAAAAGCTTAAGGGGTTTTATTTTGTAGTTTAGAAGTCATTTTTGACAACATAGAGCAACCAACAAAGCTGTTAAAGCATTAAAATAAAGCATATATTTTTTTTCTTTCCTTTTTGCTAATGAGTGCCCACCGCAAGAACACGATATGGAGGCGTCACAACCAACTTTTCAATTAGGTACTACGATGATTTTCTGAAATATTTTTTTTTCTGCATCACATTACTACTACTCACTTAATAAAATAATAATATATGCATTGTAATCGCGTAATGTTAAATTATTGTCAATTTCAAAGTTCTGATCTATAAAAATGTTCGAAACTTATGCAGATAAGCATACATACACAGCGCATGCAAGAATAAGTTATGAGTTTTAGGTACGCTGCTGCTGGCGTACGTTTTCTTGCTGTTATGCATTACATTTTTTTTCCCCTACCACACACGCTGAAAAGTCAAGGACTAGTTTGAAAACTCCGTAATCATAATTGCACTTTTCATTTGTATTTTTTGAGGGAATAATAATGAAAGTAAAAAATTTGCAAAAAGATTCTCAAGGTTTCTCTCTCCATCTTTAAGGCGTACGTACGTCTCGTCCATTTATTCAATTGTGTGTGAGTCAGTGTGACTCTTAAGATTTTTTTTGCTCAGTTTTACATGCTTACCTAATGCGCAAAATTTTTATTAAAATATTTTTAGCAATAATTGAATGAAAAGGAAAGGTGGTAAAAAGTCTAATTTCTTTTTTTTTTTTGCCTGTGTGAATTTTTATTATTTCTATTAGTAATGCATTTTTAAAAGTACAACTGAAACTTATTCAAACTTCTTTTCACTTTTTTGCTGCTGCACCTCCCCATCATCGACCATTATCGTTGTCGTTATAATATGATCACCTGCACAGCGTATGGACACTAATAGCAATTGGGATTGACAGGGAAAGAAGAGATAACAACGAAAATAACTTGTTTTTCAGTGATCATTATCGTATCGTATTACATCTATCGAAAGTTCCCATACACTCGGTTCATTATAATCACTGTTTGTTAGCGTTAGTTAGCAGGCACAAAAGGTCGATATTTCATTACTGCCTTTTCGTCAAGTTTCCTATCTTGTTGTTTACAACTTCGTGACATTCTTGGACCCCTCTATATAACCGACAAAAGATTGAAATCGCAGGTGAATCGTAAAAAAAAAGGTCCAATATGTTTGATTGTACTTACATGGTTCTGGTTATTTTGAGAGAGAAAAAGTGAAAACATGCCTACAGCCATTTATAACAATGCGCCCAAATGTCAAATTATATGCTTGTCTGAAAGCATCTAAAGATATCTCTTATCATCACATGAATCATCAATGCATCGAGTCGCGCACGTATCATGTCATCTTTGGCGGACGCCAAAACACTGTCAAATCAAGAAAGGCAATTTATACGAGAAAAAAAACAGTTTGTCAAACAACAATTAGGATTTTTAGATAATGAGAATGACATTTGCAATAAAAATTTGGCTAATCGTCTCATCGTCCACAGACAAAAATCGTTTAAAATTAAACTATACTGCGCATTTACTTTATCAAAAAAAAACTACCAATGTTAAGTAAAAAAGAAGAAGATAACTTTCATTTAAAATGACAAAACGAGCATCCCATCATCCATACTCCATAGATGAAAAAAGTGAAGACAATTGCCGATATGCAGAAGGATTAAAATTAAAAAAAAAAGAGAATTAAGGAAAGTTTGTCGCATACTGCTTTTAAGGCTTTAAAAACATTTTAAAGTAAGTACCTTTTGTATTTTTTTTCCAAGAAAAGTCGCCTCAAATTAAAGTCTTTGCTCATGTAATAATTCTTCAGAAAAAAAACGGTCGTGATACACCGCGATGAAATAAGAAAAGAGTAACTCATGCATGCGTGCATTTTTTGGTTTGATAATAATATTTTATGAAAAAAACAAGTGTTATATGATTATTCACTTACTTTAATGCTAGTATCATATAGGTATGTAATGTGATGCCTTCCTCATAATATGATAATCATATTTAATAGAGATTTCACAAAATAAAAATTTACACTTACAATTTAAATGCCTATGTAGATGTTACCAGTTGAAACTGGTGAACACAATATTATGCGTATGTAAAAAAAAACACAAGAAGTAATTCATTCAGTTGTGATGAATGAAATCATGAAACTGATGCGATGCGATGCAACAGCAAACGTACATTGCACTTTTAAACACGAAAAACTTGTGTTTTTCATTACATGTTCATAATAATAACAAGAATATATTATGCTCTGCATTACATTTTGCTGGTGATGACGAAAGCGGAGGAGACGGAGGAAGAAGCTCATCGAGTTGAATTTTGAATTGCCACAAGGCCATGGGGTAAAGTTACAATATTTTTATTTGATTATATCATCATCATCATCCCATGCATGATAATAATCTATAAATTTGATTAAGAGTATACCAGCAGAACACACCGCAAAACTGTAACAAAAAAAATGCATGTGCATAATATACTTCTATCAAGAAGTCAAGTGAATATCATCATCATTTATTATTCCTAGTTGGTACTTTACGTATTTGAATTGAATATACATAGTATGTAATTATAGACATACGACCAGTTTCACTTTTCTTTTTTCCCTGCTAAACAATATCGAGAAGTTTTTAATGATAGTGTATTTTTTTGCAGAGTGTCTCGGTGAAATGATTGGTTTGTCTTTTTATTTTAAAAGTTTAAAAATCAACTACATACAATAAAGCCAATAAAATAAGTTACGACTTTCATGCATAATAGTTTGATAAAATTATCAAAAGATTTTTACATAAGATTGTTTTTTATTAATTTTGATAATGTAATGACTTAATAGGAAAAAGGCACATGGTACAATAACAATTTTGTTAACACAGCGCACCATAAATGTTAAACAATATCGAGAAGTTTTTAATGATAGTGTATTTTTTTGCAGAGTGTCTCGGTGAAATGATTGGTTTGTCTTTTTATTTTAAAAGTTTACATATCAACTACATACAATAAAGCCAATAAAATAAGTTACGACTTTCATGCATGATGGTTTGATAGAATTATCAAAAGATTTTTACATAAGATCGTTTTTTATTAATTTTGATAATGTAATGACTTAATAGGAAAAAGGCACATGGTACAATAACAATTTTGTTAACACAGCGCACCATAAATGAATACAACAATTATGTATCGTTTTTTTATATCGCTGTTCTGCCGTTTTCACACTTGGTAGGATAAAAAAATGTTCAAAAGAGTGTGTACCGTGTAGCTAAGCTTGTAAGCATGTTTGCGTACATCAAAACACTTTGTTGTAGATTTTCATCATGAAGAGGTTTTGCATGACATGTTTTTATGAGTAAACTTTTTGGGCATGAAAGTATTAAAAAAATAAATTCCAATTTATAGATGAATTTTGAGTATTTCTAAAATAAAAAGGAAGATAATGAAGAAACGGCATAAATTAGAAATTGTAAGATGAAAAAAAAAGTTTTTTTTTAAATCTGAGAAGGTATACCTTGTGAGTGGAGGGAGGGAGGGAGGGAAGACCAAGCTAAGCTGTTAATTGCATTTTTTTATATTTTGATATGAAATGATGTAATATTTGTATAGTCTTTTTTTACTTTGAAAGTGTGTAAGAAAGGAATAGGCAGAAATTAACAAACAACTCATAACATTTAGCCTATTAGTGCAGAACAAATAATATTTTTACAAGGTCATCGAAAGGAAAGGTGAAGGTTAAAATAGATTTTAAATCAGACATTGGGAGATTATAAAAAGATTAAACTTTCCGAATCAGCAGCTTCCAAAACAAATTTAAGTTTTTTTGAGCTTTTACATTCTGACGGAGAATGTTCTACTTTAATTGATAAGCGATGATTAATCCACAAAACAAAAATGAGGTTTTGCCTTAGACAAACATGAATTGATTTATTGACTTACGTGATATGACACTTGCATTTTATTTCTTCACTTTTATTTTAATTAATTACTCTCGAATTTTTAAATTTTTTAACTTTTTTACTTACCGGGACAATAAAAGCATATTATCATAATTCTTTGTATATTTTTAAAAAATCAAAAACCTCATACCTGTCCAAAATTGGTTCATCTACTATTCTCATAATTATATGCAGAACGCCAAATAAATCCTGTTTATGTTCAATTTAGTTTTCATTATTTTTTATCATAAATACTGACTTAATTTTACACCTCATCATTATGTCACATTTAATGGACACCGCTGCGTTAATATAATATTATAGCTGCCTTCTGCAATTGGTCGCTTACTTTCCGTCATCAGTATATTTGTGATAATGCTGATAATGAGCTGATCAGTATTAGTGTCACTAACATATAATAAGGCTGCCTCAATGATCATCATCATAAAAGCAATAACATGTCAGAAAAGATAAAAGTATTAGTTTTAGTTATAAGACCAGAAGAACAAGTAGCAATAATATTGTAAACGAGGACAAACAAAACCAACACGAAGTTGAAAACTAAAAGAGAAAAATAAATTATAATTCTACATTGCATTTTTTTAGCTGTTAACAATCTACCACCTATCATTTATTCGACTACACATTATTATGGTACATATTATGCCTCTAATGTGACCACTGCCTAAGCAATGCTATTATTATTATTATCATCATTTTTTATTAGCGTCTCTTCTTGTTGCTCTGCTATATCAATGTTGCTTAAAACGTCAAAGCACCCTGTTTTTTTTTGTTTCTCATTACTGCCCTGGCGTATCATGGTCATTTTTATCATCTTCACTTTTGTCATTATGTGTAGGTATGCAGCAGGTAAAATAGACATCTTTCTCAACAAGGCGTGCTGTTGACTTGTCCTCGCGAAAGAAACACGGGCAATGGGTTATACAGTGACAGAGGTTATGTGACAATTATTCTCTCATGTCTCTCTTTTCATTCACAACGACCGCGTATTTACTTGTCACAAAAATGTGTATCCTAATTGAAAAACATGTGTACAAAAAAAAACAAGACTTAAATGTCAAATGTTTGCAGAAATGCAAGAAAAATTGCAACATAGTACGTTAGCCACCAACGATCGTAGTAGTAACTAGTTAGTTGGTCAATGAGAGGAAAGGATGATGGTTAAAGAAAATATAATTATAAGATGGCCACATTAATTACAAAATAAGTGAGCAAACATGAATTGAAAATTGGCCGACAATAAGTTGACCCCAATTGAAAGCAAAAACTGTTCACTAGAAGCATAGTTTTAAAGAATCTTCAAACCAATCCTTTTATTCGATCAGCTCAAATATAAAATCATAATGATTCTAACAAATTCTAACAAATTTTCTGAAAAAAAATACCAATTTCCATCAAATTTTGACTTTTTACGGAAAATGTGCACCCAAAAAAAATTAAAAATTTGCAGTACAGATTGAATTGACTTTGCACAAAAAATTTCCTGGAAAATGGGTACAACATTAATATTCTTCTTTTGAGATCGTATAGTGGCATCCACATAAACCTGTTCTATGCTCACGTTTATATTTATTATCCAACGATTTTATCAACTTATCGACCATTTTGCTTTGAGTACTTCAACAATGACATTTCTTACATATTTAAGCTTATCTTAACTGCTCCGCTGTGCCTGCCTACCATGAATCAATCCTTTTCTTCAGTTTCCTTCCCTAATCCCTATAAATTCGTAGTAGTAGATTTTCAAGTGTCACTTCTTAATCTTCACCCTTGCTCATCTCTCTTTCTATCTATCTATACTTGTCTTGTTTCTACTTGCTGCTGCTCCAACGAAAGTAGCACTTCTTGAAAAGAAATTTTTACATATTATTTCTTGTTGCATGCTACACTGAACTTGACACACAGGCACTAATGCAAAGCGCAGCATAACCGTCTGTATATCCTCTACTTGCAAAAATTGCAAGCAAAAAAGGAAGAAGCCGGTACACCCTGCTAGGCAGGATAAGCGTGCATGCATGTTTTACTGCTACATCCCTCATATTGAAAGTTTGTATCAGATGCGTACGGAGTAATAAGAAAAGCACGCATATGTGATGATGATGATGAACGCTCACGCTTGATTGTGTTTAAAGAAGCTAAAGTAAAAAAGCGCAGACCCATTGCCGTCATCATCATCCCCATATATCCTCATATGATGCGCAATACGGCAACCACATGATGATAATAATGGGGTATGGGGATGCATGCGAATGCAACCCTTTTCGAAATACTTTAAGCCTTCAATACTACATTAAAGCAGACAGGAGAGCTGAAGTAGTCCATATTTTAGAGACAGAAAGTATGCTATCATATCAACTGCTGCTATGCATTCAACTAATATTATTATAACGTGCTAGAAATTTCTTCCTTCCCCACTATCACCACCACCACCATCATCACTACCTCCGTACCTTTTCAGCCAAAACTCACACTCCAATTGAATATTAGCTACCATTAACTGTTTAAACTTGGAAGAGTCAAGAACACTCTACTTTGGCATTTTTCAAAAAGACATATAAACATCAAATTTCACGTTGCGTTCAATTTTTTTTTAATTGACGCGAGATCCTACTTCCTTGCTTGATGGTTGCACAAAAGCCAGCCAAGCCATATTTCACTTCCTTTCATTGTTCTTTTCCTCCATCATCATCACGTGCGTCGAGCTTGCAAGCAAGCAAGCAACCTGTCCTATAATTTACATAACGTTTCTGGTTCAGTCGTATAACCACAAAAATTGAATTAAAGTGTTTGAGTGCAATATAATTAACTAGAAAAATAAAGTTACTGAATAGACTTTTTTTAATACTTCATAAACAATCACCATTGTTGCTGGTGTAGAAGAGTTAGCGGATAGTAAGGAAAGACAATTTTATTTTTCTTCTTCTGTTGAACAAGAGTAGTAGTGCCAGTAAATCTATGTACCACATCATACCATATTACACCTTCTCATCATCCCCGAGAAAAATAAGATCCTAATAAGCGTCAGCAACCCTTTGTGAACAGCAATTGGCAACTTGTCGTGAAAAGTTTATTACGACAAGGAATTAATGGAACACGCCCTGTGTGTTTGAAAAATTACCATGTAAGTACAGCAACTATACTTAAAAAAAGCTTATTGCATCTTGCATCATAAACGTTACGTTTTTATTTTCTGAAACAAAAGCAGGTGGAGTAGAAATGGCATAATAGTTGATGCTACCACTTTGAAGCATGTATATATAACATGCAGTCGTCGTCCGGAAGAATATTATCTTTTAAAAAAACATGCATCTCTCTCTATTCAGTTTTCATTTACATTTTAAAATTTATTACCCCCGATATAAGTTTAGTTGACGGGAACTCGCCATATATTTCAAGACAGATTACATGAAAAGTCATAAAATAGCATGAACTAACTAACTAGCACAGTAGATTTTTTTAGCCTCTTTTTTTCCTTCTATGTTTAAAGGGAGGGATGATGTGAACAAGCGTTGGTTGAAAATCATGATCTAGGCAATGTCATCATCATTAGTACTGCTTTACGGTTCTAGTTCTTTTACCACATATTTTATGTAGGTTTCAACGTTAATACCTACTCGGAAAAGATTAATTACCTGCTCATCATCACAAGCTTAGTAGTATATAGGGTTTGAAAAAAATGAAAACGTAACAGAGAAAAAAAAACGTATTACATGCTCATCATCATTAAAAATTTGGAAGGATGATGAAAACGATGATGATATGCGAGATGGTGTTCATACGTAATTTTATCTTCATCGCTACATCATCATCATTTTTGCTAATGCCAAATATCTAATCTTATCTCATACTTTATTGTTTTTTTTTCTTCTTCGTCTTTTCATTCCTTTGAAAAAGAAAGAGATCATTTTTACACCTGAAGAGAAACATGTAGGTATGCATGCACACATTCATAAACATACCTTTAATAAAATGAGGTACATGTAAGCACTTTTTTTTAAGTTACTGAAAAATTGATGACTCTTTGGTCTACCATTATTTACCCCTGTAACGAAACCGTTGAAACGTAAAAAAATTTGCAACTGCAGCAGCAGCATCCTAAATCAATATTGATATTTACATTTTGAATACGCCGAAAAAAGTCGTCAAAAGTATATTTTTCATTTTTATTTACTTTTTACAGCAGCGATTTTTTTTTCACCATTTTTCATTCTTTTTTTTTTCGCTGTTTTCCTTCAAAAGCTATACGTAGCTGTCAGCCTCCAACAGGTCTACCACCCATTGGACATTATCCCGTCATATCACCCGCAGAAGAAGAAGACGTCAAAAGTATAAAAAAAAACGCTACACTTCTTGACTAGGCATTGCACGATTATTTTTTTTGTCAAAAGTCATACCACACACTGCACTCTACACGCCTTTTCTATTTTGAAATCTATTCGCTCTTTTCTGACTCTGTGTGACTGACTTCAAAAAACCGATCTAAAAAATATACCTTACCCATCATCATCTTCAGCGGCAGCAGCATATAAGCTCAAGTGCCTTAAAGCTCTGACTTTTGTGGTTCAAAACAATTATTATCATCACCATCATCATCAGGAAGAGATCAGTAAAAGGAGTGGTGAATAGTCCTGCATGCATATGTACCATAATACATAACACACATCAGTGATAACGACTTGGGAGTCATCATCATCATCCCCATCCGAGAGAGAGACTCCTCTGTCCATGTAATAATTCATATCTTAAAAGACTATCGTATGACTATTTTTGGAGGAGATTTGCCGAGAAGACAAGGGCAGTGAAATAAGAAAAAGGATACATTGCATGCCTACATGTTATTATTATTATGAATCATATTTTGATTCAATGAGGTCTTTATACTGCAAAAAAAATATGAAATAATCAGATCGTTCATCACAACACCTTTTTTTAAAAAAGCAGAGAGAACAAAGCCATATAATCAAAACTTTACATCAGTAGTAATTCTTAAGATTGCAGAAAAGCATCTTAATCATCATCACCCTCAAGTATTTAAGTACATTCGAACGTTTTTTTTTATATGTAGTTGTTTTGAAACAGTGAACATTACCAAAAGTGTTGTTTTTATTATTCCTTTTCAAGAGGGTTTGCCAAACCTAACCAAAGAAAGCAGCAGCAGCAGAAGCAAAACAACAACAACAGCAATTTGCGTATTCTGTTGAAGTACCCTAGCCAACCACCACCAACACCGAAAAAAAAGAAACTTGAAAAAGAAAAACATTTCTAGGCACGTCCTTTTTGGAAGGAATTGAACTGAAGAAGTGGGTTATTTTTTTTTGAGACAGTTTGTCAAGTGTTGTCGTTTTAAAAACATTTTTCTTTGAAATCTCCTTTCTGCGGCTCTCTGGTGGTGGTGTTTGCTCACAGGAAGAGTCAGTTTGGCTGAGGACAATATGGTGACGTCAAGGTTGGTGACCGGTGGTGGTGGAGGAAGAAAAACAATGACGAATTTTATAAGCATTGCAGTCACTCTCTTGATTGGAGTTGGGATAGGTAAGATACTCAGATTTATTATTATTTTTCCTCCTACTTTTTTTTCAGATTCAAACTGGCTTCAATTTTTTTATAATGTTGTATAATTCTAAGATTACAACTTTTGCACAGTTTTCACACATGAAATACTGTATATACCTAACTGACAGTTTCGATGCATTTTATTTTCCGAAAAAAATACACACAATCAAAGAATCATGACTTTTATCTGTATTGATTCATGAGATCGTCGTGAGATATGAAATAGCAGGAAGGAAAAATATTTTCGTGCGTGCAAAAACATAGGTAAAAGCTACTTACTACTACTACTACTGCATGCATGACCGTCATTACTTATCGTGTATGCACAGTATAAATATTATGCTAAACTGACAGTAAATTTTTATTATAGAATGATTTTATTTTGTTGTTGGCCACTTCAAATAAACTTGATCTACCGACCAACCGACACTGAAACAATCGGTGCTTGATTGTAACTTTTTTTTTATTACTGTTCTAAAATGTGCATTCACATTTTCGATGCAGCTGCATATTATGCGTGCGTGTGTGAGAGTAGTGCACATTGTTCAATTTTCAATGGGATTCTTTGTAAGTGGAAAATAATGCAAATGAGTGTAATTTATTTAAATTCAGTTTTTTTCTTTTCTTCCTGCTGCTGTTGCTGCTCTCAAATTTCAAATGATCATACAGTAATAAACCAAAAGAGTTTTCACCTTTGACTCTATGCTGACCGAAAACACAACCTGAATACGTCAGGCATTTTTTTTGTCAGCGTCATCATCTAAATGATCATCAGCATCAGCAGCAGCATCATCAACATGTAATACTATCTGTCTGTCTATAATTTGACATTTGACTTTAAAAAAATATACCTATAGGTATTCTTAATACCACTTCACTCTTAAATATTATTTATCATTGGCCCATTCCCTTGATTACTTGCTGTTCGCCTGAACACTTCAATAGCCTTCAGGAAAAACCGTAAATATATTATGTTGTGGTGGTATAACAAACTTATATTACCTCTATATATTGGCATACCTATCTATAAAACATGTAATATTATACTCTTTGATTCCTGCACGTTTATTATATATCCGTTGCATTATTGCACGGTTTTGATGAACACTCAACTTTGTTTGCATCAGGAACGCTTGCAGTATAGTAGCATCATAATATCTTCCACTAATCACTTCACCCCTTTTTGCATTTTTTGATCTTCTTAATCCTGTGTGTGTCTTTTTCACAAGAAAAAAGTGCATTCTTATAACTTTTGATCATTTTAAACCAGCGCAGGAATCCCAAATGCATGCAAGAGTGAAACGGCAGCAAAAATGCATAAAATTCTAGGATAATGCTTTTGCTACGTGATTATTAGGCAGGCATAGTACTCTGGCCTATGCTGATGTGTGCTTGTACAAGTCAGCCTTGACATTGATCTTCTCTGTTTCTTCTTCTGAACAAGGCGTATCGTATCAAGTTTTGCATTGTAAATCGTGTTATTGGAACGATTAAACCAAGCAACACTATATATTTTATTTTTTATTTTTGCATGCGTGCAAATCTTGCTGTACATGTTTTTAGATTAGATATTATTACTTTTTGCATGCACACGTAACATACATGGAGGGCGCATTTCGTATCAATCGTCATCATCTTATATGATTTCACTATTTACTTTGATTCGTGCCAAAACCCAACTTTCAAAGATCCGAAAAGTCATAATAATGTAGACAGTAAAAATTTTTACGATGAGCGCACACACTATAAGATTTTTTTTATGATCAATGATTAGCTTTTCAAATCAAAGAAAATTTTTTATACCTAATGAATGAGGAATGCTTTTTGACCAAAGGGCATTTTGGCAGCAGCCAAGAAGGCACACAAAAATTATCAACAACAACAACAACAAATTATTCGCTCTTTTAGGGTCACACATTTAAGCTTTCGAAGAAAAGGTAGTAATTTCAATTTTTACTTTGCATTTTTAATTTTAAATTGAAAAAAAACGCACATTCACTCACGCACGTGCGTAAGAATATTAAAAGTATGCAAAAGTGCGCCCAAAAGCAAAATCACAACAGATTATTATACTAAAGTAAAAGCTGGAACGTAAATGTGAAAAATGAAACAGGAGTGTGCTAAAAAAGAGAAGGTTCAAAAAATGTGAAAATGATACCTTTGTAAAAGAACGACAGTGGTAGAGAAAACGACAATTTCATCATATGAAATTAATATAGAATTATGATGATGATGCCAAAAAGCCGCTAATCTGCCAAGTTTCTCCTTTTGTGTGTATTATGCTCATCATTTTTGATTCCGCTTGAAAAGCCAGTTTTTTTTCCTTGCTTTCAGATTTTCAGTTTTTATTATCATTATCTTGTAAGTTTTTATGCGTGATAATGATTCATTGTGTGATCCAATCTCTGATCTGGATACGCACGCACACGCATAATATTACTACATTTAAATATGCATTTACTATACTTATCTGCCTGCATATATTTTTTTTCTGTCTCCTCTGGGCATTCAAGTCAAATCAGTTGAACTCTGTTATTATTTCGCAAAATCTGGGCGTGCTTAGACAGAGGAGAGTTTGCAATCATATTATTATCAGTTCAGTGAGCTTACTCATCGTAAATATGCGTACACGCACATCACACATATAATATTGCATCAAAAAGCATATCAAGCTACATCAACATTAAAAAAATTTCGTCGGCGGCTCAAGTGTCAGCTCACGTAAAGGTAATTACTCACGCGAAATGGTTGCCAAAATGGAAATTATTATTACGGAGGGTACTTACAGTATAACTTTTTATTGTTGATTAGCTCAAATCTTTTATTATTCCTCCATTATTCTACTCTTTTTTAACATCGTCATATTTCAAATATCACGCTTCTACAAAAAAATGCATGTTATTAAAAGTAAAGTATATACTTTAATTGCAATTTCCTTTAAAATTTTAGCTATGCAGTAATAATCGCTAACAATGAAGGAAAGTCAGCATATCAAACTTTTTGCCATTTTTTTAAAAAGAAAGAAAACTGCATGCTTGCCTAATAATATTACATTTTGTAGTAGTAGTAGTGCTGCATTTCATTGCAGTTTATCTACGCAGTAGGTACATTTCTTTGGTTGATTGGCCACTTGCCAAAACAAACACAGAAGCTGAAAGGGTAGTTCCTTCGTCGTGGTATCTCTGTTCGCTCGCATGCATATAATAGTGTGCACTTATTTATACAAGCAACCAAAACGCGTAACGGTAGGTCCTCATATATCACACCAGCAAACCAAACCAAACCACATGATGATCATAATAATAATATCACTATAATATCATCACCACTTGAAATGAGCAAATGATACTACTACTACTTGTGTTCCTCTTCTGTAGAGGAATTTTCTAATTCATCACACGACAGGCGATTATGTGGAAATTTAGATTGGGAAAGTGAAAATAAAATGTCAAATGGGTAGTTATAATAAAATTGACGATGATGTGATGATGAGTGGTGGTGGCATTGGTAGGCAAGGTAGTGTGCCTAATATATTGAGAGCGAGCGTGTCGCCTTGTTTGTCGTGCAGTGAATATGTCAGTTTTACTATCTATCTTTGTGTAAAATTGATGCTTCATAATAAAACAAGAAGAAGAAAGATCATTTAAAAATTTGTTATTTTATAGTACACACTTTTATTTTAAACTTTTTTTTTATGGTGAGCCTGGTCAATTGGTCATTACTGAACAACCCAGTAAAACGTCCATATGGTCAGAATCATCATCATCATCATCGTCATTTTATTTTAATGCGCTTTTCTTGCTTTGTTACTTCTGCTGTAATAATATTTTGCAACTTGTTTTAAATTATTATTATTTTGATACAAGAGCATATCAACATCAACAGTAGTAGTAATATGATAGGTCTGTTTGGAATACTAATTAAGTATTATATTATTTTATTTTATTAGAAAGGAAAATGATAGTGTTGTGGAGTTTTTTTTTCTAGCTGTCTGGCTAGCTATAGCAGTCAAATCTCTGTAAAGATTATTATTATTATTACATGCAGGTGGCAGGACGGCCGAAAAATTTCACTCTTTAACAGCTTTACCAGTGTACTACTACTACTGGCAAATAATGTGAATTAACCAGTGAGTGTTGTTGTTAGTGGATAAAGGGGTTGTACTATCACGGCTGCTATTAACAACTTCTTCGATTACTACTGCTGATGATGATGATCGTGATGCTTGCTTGTCTTAGAGAGAGAGAGATGATGATGATGGTATCAATCAAGTTTCCATTTTACTACTCTACTACCACACTACCCAACATTTTTTGGTTTGAATTGATAAAAAAAATAATACACAAAGTATGATAAAATATATAGGCAACTAAAGTGCATTAAAGGTTAAAAACGGATATTTTTTTTTCTTTTTCGTTTATCCAACGCAATAAACACGTCGATAATAAATGATACCTAAAATGCATTGTTAGAAAACGAATTGATTACAAATATATTGATAGACAGATCAATTTCTGCAAATAGGTACATAAAATTGGTAGTAGGTAGGCATATCTGTATTTATTGTTGAGGAAATATGATAAAATTGCAATTGAGGTAAAATGCAATACAGATAAAAAAAATTGAAAAAAGGGTTGGCATTATCGTAAGTAGATGATGAATGTGAAATGCAGTTCATCTGCTTATGTCTGTCTACCTATCTATCAGGCTGCGCCTATTGTACGCATCATCGTCATCATCATCATCATCACAATTTTCCTTTCTCGTGAAAAAAATGTGTGCCTTGGTTTGTTGCTGATTTGATTGGATTTATGGGATTAATGAATCGCTCACGGCTGAAAATTTGTATCACCACTACCACAACAACCAGCCAGTTGTCATAATTATGTGGTTGTGCTGCAGCTTATAAATTTATAAATGCTAATGGACCAACTCCTCCACGACGACAGCACACACAACTGACCACAGACAGAAAGTTTCTTATTGATTCAAATGTTGCAACAAATTAGTGGGTGACCGATGCACGATGATGATACTGACCGTGTGTACATGTGCTAGTGCAAATTGATGAGTTAGAACAATGTAAACAATTGGTAAATCCAATAAATAAAAAATAAGCTAATTTAAATTCAATCAGTAAATGAGCTAACGAACGAACGTATGCGGCTGTCCCTGTTTTTTTTTTTGCTTGGGGCTGCAAACAACGCTGTGGCGTGGCGTGGCATGATGCCACAGTAAAAAGTGTCATAGAGGTCATTAGTTGTTTTACTAATGCATCCACCTCATCCTTCTTGATCTTTTACCAAAAAAGAAAGGCAATGGCTTGATTGGTGTGCTTCTAGTATTGCTATTGACTTTCTTTCCTTACTTCACTTCCTTCCAGTTTCTTGATCATGATCGTTATCGTCATCGCTTGCGTACAAAACAGGGTTGACACATGAAGGGTGGATGAACGAAGACAATGACCATGTAATCAAATACAATTTCACACGTTAATGATGACGATGAAGAATTTCACAAGTCTATAAAATATATGCATGTTCTCACCTTGTAATTGCCAATTTTCTAGCTATTAACATGATTACGTTGCTATATACGATGGTTATGTTTGCATTTGCATTGTATCATCACCATTTCCAATCCCTTTTCTGTAGTTGCTTAGCAAAAAAAAAACATTACTACTGCCTGCTATTAAAATGCCATAAAGTATAGTATATTTTGAACTGTTCGTCTATTTGTGCATCTTCCATTCACATGCAAATTTTAAACAATAAAGCTTTATATTTACAACAAAGGAAATTTGTCAGTTTAGTGGAGTTGTCCATATAAGGAAAGTAATTGTAATCGCACATGATGATGCATGTCGTATGTTATAATCAAAACAACAGATACTTATTCACTATTGACTGTTTTCTTTCATAAAAATTTCACATTTTCTTGTTACTACTTTTGTAACTTGTGACACAGGAACTGGTCTTTCTGTGCCCTGTTGTGCGTTGTTGGTTTCTGCCTTGCAACTGTGTGAAATGAACTGCTTGTAATCTTTCTTTTTTCACGGATATTTTTTTTTCTCTTCCTTTTTTAGAAGAGCCCATCTCATAAATTGGCGAGTTCAATACACAGACACAAAAATACTGCAGCCATGTAGCATGCAAATTTTTCAAAAGTGTAGAAGAGTGTAGTGGTGATAATTTTCAGGAGGATTTATGTTATATTTTTATTACAGCTTGTGATGAGCAAGTTATTGCTTTTTCAATGTGAATTGCAAATACAATGCGTTATGTGATGTGTCTAGTGTCTACATCTACAATAACAAAAGGAATCGCTTTGTTTGCTTTGCTTTTTTTCTTATCTTTATTGCTATTATTATTACAGTGGAGTGCATTTTATAGTTTACTTTAGCACATTATTATTTACTCATTTGTCAAGTGCATTCATTCATGACACCATGATGATGATGATGATGTTCACAGGATTTTTTAAAGGAAGAGTCAGCGACCATAATAATTATATGAAATAGTCGACGGGAATAATAGCGTTTTAAAAATGAAGTAAGCATTTCTAATAATGCATTTTCATAACAGGAAACAACAACAAAATTTTATCACTTTTTTTTACCATTATGTATTGAAAATGGCAATATAGGATTCACAGAAAAAGGATAGTAAATGTGTTATCTATTAAAAATAACAATGAAAAAAACAAGTGTAAAAAATGACGAAAAAAGACTGCACGTACGAAAATTACTTAGGTGTGAACTCAACAGGATGTTTAAAAGATGAGCACATGGCGGCAGTGATTAGATGGATAATATGGAGTGCAGTGGGAACGGTGATCATTATTGTCATTAAGAATTAGGTGTAAGCTGAGCAGAAAAAAGTGAGAAATGATTTTTTCCTCCGCTTTTTTCAGATATTATCCGCTTATTTCATCATGTACTCTTGTCTACACTCTACACACACATCAAAACTTTTACTTTATGTTTATTACCTTTCTCAAATGGGGGTAATGGTAAAAACATTTCCTTGTTTGTTGCTGGTGCTGTTACTGTAATAAGCACTTCCGAAGCTAATCATAATCACTCATACAGTTGAGTGGAGTGTTTGATGTGTTTGTGTGTGTAAACGTGTGAAGTTAGTTGTAGGGAAAGAGTATATAACAGCAACAGTTAGAATGCCGCAAGGGTTCATAGCCAACGCTTATCGTTATCCTAAACGGTACAAGTTCTCAAGTGTTTTGTAAGTTGCATCTGATATGCTACTACTACTACTGGCTGGTTAGTTTAAGTAGCACTGTTGATGACGATGATGCTGTACTGCATAAAATGACGTGCTTCTTGATTTCATTTTTATTTTTTATTTTTCTTTAAATCTGTGTAAAAACAAGACACAAGTCAGTAGTAGTAGTAGTAATGATGATTGTCAGGAGGAGATGAACAGGCTGAAATGCTACTGATGATGATGAGGATAACGTGATGGCTGCGTGATATTTGGTGGAAAAGTGTTGGCGATTACCATTACTACTTCTACTGCTGTTTTCGATTAAAGACATATTATGCATACCTATATACAAAAGTAAAGTGGAGAAAAGACAAAAATACTTTTTAGAAATAAATGCATTTCACATCTTTTTTTGCAATGCCACCACCACCACCATCAGATATTTTATTGCTGTTTTCGTGTCTAAAAACTCATAAAAATACCCCATAACACATTTCATTTTTCTCTTCCTTCAAAAAACAGGCCACACATTGTTGCACTTTGTACTTACGCGAGTATTATTATTAAAGTGAGTGCAACCTTTCGGTATATTTTTGCAATTGTGTGTGTGGTGCATCAACAGCAGCAAGCAGCATCACCATAAATGCGCAACAAAATGCACTTCTCATTCACCTTTTCTTTAATTCTGACTGATATAAAAAAATATTTTTTTTTGTTACTGCTGTTTGTTTATTTATCTACCTGTTATGATAAAAGTTGCAAATGCAATCTTCCCTTTTTAAGTATGGAGATTCGTATGATAATAATAAAGAGTTAGAGTGATAACAATAACATAATA
>JAHZMZ010003962.1:0-10440 GCA_027743805.1 Lepidocyrtoides sp. E14 | reverse complement strand
TGGATAAGTTTAATATCCAAGGACAGGTGAAGCAGTGTACCGAAAAGTGTGTAAACGACGCGGAAAAACTAGGTACAAAACTAAACTCTGATTATTCTACAATTTTTAAGGGTTTAAGATTGGAATGTGTATACGTTAACGTTATGGGTTGTTTTCTAATATTTTTAGGGAGGGAAATGGAAGAAATGGAGGAAATGCTAAGAACTATTGATAATTCACTGTACAATACCACACGCAAGTACAATCAAGTATTTGACAAGAGACCTAAGGTGAGAATGTGGTACAGACTCTGTACAATTATTCATATTGTCTTAATTACTCAGCTTGGTTGATCCCATTAATAATGTGAAATAATATTCCATTAGCCAATCGTAACCCAAGAAATGGAAATCAATGCAGACGGAAGTGTAAGACGAAGGAATATAACAGACGACAAAGTCTTTGTAAATAGTGAGACAATGAAGAAATTGGCAAATATGGCTCAAATGTCCCCCTCTAAATCAGAAGAAATACATGCTGCATCACCCCCTCCAGTTGTAGAGCCATTTAGTGAAGATGGTAACTTGAACGATTCCATTGTTAGCCTATCTGATTCTGTCATCAAGAAAACCGGGACCTGCCTCAAGGACGGGATACTGTAAGCTTCCATGTATTCAATTGAATTACGTCATTTTGTACTCCATAATTTTTAACCAATGCCTAAAACTGCTTTTCTTAAATATACATTTTTTAATTTTCATATCATCATTTAGATGAGGCTATGGATGCCCAAAGAAGTGGACCTCCTGAAATGTGTTCGAAAAAGGAGTACACGCTCCTGCCAACTCCCAACATTATCCCAAGAGCCCGACCAAAGTTGTATGACTGGGTTTATGCAATGAACAGAAGTCTCTTGAATATTTGGCTCAAAGGAGAAATAGTGGATATGGTTTTCAATGAAACTACCAACCAGGTAAGCTTAGTTATTTTTTTTCCCCAAAATGAAATCTCTCTTATTCAAATGTAAAGTCATGTCAGTGATGTTATCTTATTATTATCCTTTGTAATTAAAACAGACAGAGTTTGTCGTGCATTACGAGCCAACCAGAAATGATAAACCTACAGGTGGGATTGAAGGTGAAGGGACTGAGCGCAGAATGCGACAGCTCACCTTGAAGCAAATGGCGTACGACATTCCATGTCCATTTGTTCTTCCAGTTGGTAGTAGGATCATAGCCAAGTTTAGAGATGACCTAAGAACAGACCCGGAAACTGATGGACAGTATTTCGCTGGAATTGTAGCAGAACCTCCAAAAGTTGCTACAAAGCAAAGATATCTTATCTTTTTCGACGATGGCCTTGCACAATACGTCACCCCAGATGATGTCTTGTTAGTCTGTGAAAGTTCCAAACTTGTTTGGAACGACATATATCCAGAATCTTACGACTTTATAAAAGACTACGTTACAAGATGGCCGAATTGGCCAATGGTTAAACTTCACGTGGGTGCAATTGTGGCCACAGAGTGGAATGGAAAGTGGCTTCATGCTCGTATCATACAATTGGATAATTGTTTGGCTCGTGTACGCTTCGAAAATGACAACTTTGAGGAGTGGATATACCGTGGATCCACACGCTTTCGTCCCATCTATCGTATTTTCGAAAAGGAAGAGGAGCGCAAAAAGACCCAAAAAGGAAATAGCCACAAAGAAAACAAAATTCCACGTCATGATCCCAACGAGTTCAGAAATAGAGGGTTGCCTGCAATCGAGTACAAAAGTGGTGGTGGTAATGTGTCCAGTTCTCTCTCTCAGAAAGGGGCTAGAAAGTCCACAGCTCGAAGTCCGTTCATTGATGATTTAGAAACGTTTTCATCTGGTAAACTTTCCAGCAATTTGATCAACATGCTTGACCCCGATATGTGTATTGAGTTCCAAGGCTCACTTCAAAAAATCAAAATTCCCGCAGACGTTCCCAAGCCCAAAGACTTTGTTCCTCATACATGCTCTCCTACCTGTGTAATTAGCTTTGACCCTTCATCGAAAGATTTTAAACGAATTAGTCCACTCGCTAAACCATTTTTCTTTGGATGGAATCGGGAAGTTACAAAAACACCTCGTCACGGAGTATTTTACCGGTCACCTTGTGGAGTTCGACTGAGAGACCATGTTGAACTGGACAAATATCTGGATGCTACTGATTCAAATTTTTCCTCTGATTATTTTTGTTTTGACGTATCTTATTGACTGTCTCAACGAGTTTGTTCCCGCAAGGGCATTTATCGATATAAAAGACATTTCTTATGGAAAGGAAGGAGCCCAAGTTCAATGTGTAAATGCAATAGATTATGAAAATCTCCCTTATATGGAGTACACTCCGCACAGAATTTTAGGTGGTGATGTGCAAATGAACACGGACGAAAATTTTTTGGTTTGTTGTGACTGTACTGACAACTGCCAAGATAAGTCAAAATGTGCTTGCTGGCAGTTGACCCATGAAGGTATTTCATTTACAAAATTAAGTAAAGACATCAATCCTACAAAGGGATACGAGCATAGACGATTGGAGGATCATCTCGTTAGTGGAATTTTTGAGTGTAACAGCAGGTAAGAAAATAATAATAATTGTTGTTTTTACAATTTATTTAAACGCATTAAAATGTACTGATAACCGTGTTCTTTGTTTAACCTTAGATGTAAGTGTAAGCAGACTTGCTCCAACCGAGTCGTTCAAAATGGTGTCCAGTGGCCCCTTTGTAATGAGAACGTGAAACAAGACTACGAATCAGATGTGACAGATATTGAATCAAAAGAAGAGGAAGAAGATAATGACTCTTCTGATGAAGAAGGTAATGACAAGGATAGAATTGTAAAGAAGAAGAAAGCGAAACGGACAAAAAAACTTGATGATGATGATCAGGACAGCGATGATGTAGGTGATGATGCTGACGAGGAGGATTCCGAACCTGAAAAAGACTGCTACTCGGATGACACCACTTTTGTATGCAAAACAAAAATTAATGATGATGGACAAAAGAGAAGATTTGCTACTAGAAGGACTACAGGGGAGAAGAAACGGTTGGATATTGCTAGTACGATAGTTAATCATGATGACGGTAAGTAACATACAAGCATTTTGGGCAACAGGAAGAAAAGTAAAAGTCAGCTTTGTTTTTAAAAATATTGAACGAATAAATGTAGTCAATTGATAATTTTTTTTTAATTACAGATATCATAACAGCTCGTGCCACACACTTCAATCCTAAAGTAACAGCACCCAGTAGGAAACGAAAAAAGTTGAGGTTGAGACACATGTTTGGGAAAAATGAAAAAACATTCATTATGGATGCCAAGAGCAAAGGAAACATTGGAAGATATATGAACGTAAGGCATTCTATCAAGGAAGACAACTAATAATAATCATACAATAACCGTTAATTTATTCTTTTTTATTATATTTTTAGCATTCTTGCAGTCCCAACGTTTTCGTGCAGAATGTATTTGTAGATACCCACGACTTACGTTTTCCAATAGTTGCGTTTTTCACCAACAGTATAGTAAAAGCCGGAACAGAGCTCACGTGGGACTATCACTACGAAATTGGAAGTGTTGCGGGCAAAGAACTGTTTTGTTTTTGTATGACTCAGTACTGTAGAGGTCGACTTCTGTAGTCATAATAGCAGTGTAATATATTTCTTACTCCGTTTGTCAATGGCAGATAATGCTAAATTCCTAATAGAATACCGTCGCTCCTCTTTTGTATTTACTCATCAATTTGAAGCATAATAATAATAATGTATTGTTTTAAAAAATAAGCACCAGTTTTTTTTAGTTCTTGATTGTAATTCATTCAAATACTTTTTATTATACCTTGTTTTACTTTGATGTCCAATGTAAAAGCGTATCTTCAATTTTCACTTTTTTCGCAATCCAGCAGTGTAGGTAGGGTCTCAGTAAGTCATGATGAAACTTGAAGTCTGTTCAAAAGGCTTTTTGTTCTTATCGTATAGGTTTGTAAGATGTAAAGATTTTCAATAACAGCTCTGTTCAGTTATAAAATTTAAGTATAAAATGATTGACTAATTGTTCATCTTCCTGCATAATAAAATATTGTTTTTTTGTGATGTGGTGAACAACAATAAATCAAAATATTTTGCAATATTTCAGTCGAAAATGTTGAGTACTTTGTGTAGTCGGGTATCATCTAAAGCCTGTTTCTGAAACCGCTGAAAGAAGAAAATAAAAGTTTATTTTTCCTAATTCATTATAACTCTGAAATTATACTCTTCAATGAAGACTTTTCTGTTATGATTCAGTATAGCATTTGAGACAAAAAAAATCATAGTAATTGTGGCCTGTATCTTCATTTCATTCGGACTATTTTGTGGCTCCCATACTACCCAGAATTAGAAAATTTAGCCCAACTCCAGTCCTAGCTACTATAGCATGCAAAGTGCGTATTGGTAAAAACAAACTCATGACCTGTGCATTGTACACCTTCTTTTCTTACCTTCGTTCCTTTGCCTGTTCAGTTCATGTAATTTTTTTTAGATTTATCGCTAAAGAGGTTAAAACCTGAATCTACACTGACGTTTGGACGTAGCATTCGTGCATAGTAGAGGTTAGTCCGACTGCAAGCTTTTATAGTATAACAATTTACTCACATGAATATGTAATAGGAACAAATGTTCCATAAAATTGAAAGAAAACAACATCTTAGTATTTCGTGTGCGGCTTTCTACATGCAAAAACATATTTTTGTGCTAGCAATGAAAACAAGAAAACAATAAAACTTGTTCATATTTCACCCTTCACATCAGAATGCATAATCCATGCATATGCATACACACAAGAATACCTTGAAGGCGTTGACGGTGTTGTGCTGGTCTGTTTTTTGGAATAGCTTTGCTGGTTGACACGACATGGAAATAACACTTGTCAAATAATCGGTGGTTGTAATAGCCGGAAAAAAATGTATATTTTAGCCAGTAAAAAGTTGTAGATCAGAAAACGGAAAATGTTCCTATTTATTACACTTTTTCACATTACATACCTCGTCTACATATTTCATACTACAGTGTTCAACGCATAACGCATTACATACATACATAATCTAAGATCGTCTTTGAATTGGATCTCTTTACAGTGCAAACGTTGCACAAATAATACATTACAAGTCATTTGTTCGATAAAAAAAATTCCATTTCATGCCTAGCAAAAACAGTTCTGACTTTCTCATTCTCACCACCACCACCACCATTTAAGCCAGGCCACCTTGTCCTTTCCCCATTATGTCAACTGAACTGAACCATATTCCATACAACTTTTACTCTGAACAAGAAGCTTGTTTGCTTAGTTTGGCAGTGTGAGTGACCTCGAGCAAGAAAAATAATAATAATGAGTTTTTTTTAAAGGCTGACTTGCCTTAGTAGTTGGCTTTGACTAATGAGGTTGAAACTGACATCATTTTAGAACATATTTTCGGCATAAAATTTTGAATTCGATTGAAGAAACATTGTAGCCTCTCTGGATTTATAAATTCAGCTTCAATTTGTAGTGTGTGAAAGTTTATGATAAGCAAGCAAGGTTGTAGTAGAAAACATCAGTTTTAGAGAGCATAACGATAAATTGAAGTATACCTGCATTTTTTTTACAAAATAGTTAAAAAAATTGTGTCGCTCGTACTTACGTGGATGGTACGGTTTTAGCATAAGCAATCAATAATATAACAACACAAAAGAAAACTCATCAAAAATATTATTCCTTTGAGCTATTTTTAAAATGAATGATTTTACTTGATAAAATACGTGTGAAAAAATGTAATAGCTCGAACAAAATATACACAGTCCAGTGAATATTGACAAGAAGAATTATACCACCACTAACGACTAGACTAGAAGGAGAGAGGAGTGAAGTGTAATAATACAGGTGAAAAAAATGGTAGAGGTGACCGTGAAAGAACTGGAAATAAAATAGTATTGCAATAATTTGTTATTTTTCTTCAATATCCAACCCTGTTTTATGTCAATAAAAGAATGTATGATGATGGAAAAAGTAAAGATTTTCTTTGGCAATAAACGAGATTAAAAGTGTATTATAATGTGCTCGGATGACTTGAACGATTGTTTGGAGTGCGCCTTGTGCGTGGCAAGCTGTTACGCTTGTTGCTTGTGCTGTTGTAAAGGTAAACGAAGAGGGAGGCAGAGTGAATTATAGTCAGTTTTCTCTGTCATTAGCAAAAAGTGTTTTAATTGGAGTAGTAGTAACATAATTTACTGTCACTGGAGAAAATTATATAAACATGGGGCAATCTGAATCCACGTACGAATTTGACTTTCCAGATAATAAGAACAACGCCACGGTTGGAAACTACCCAAGCTCGCCTTCAATAATTTCCCAACCTCAAACATATGGAGGAGGTGGTTATCCACAGGATCCTTTTCATGGACAGCATCAGCAAAAGGATGCCCATTACGGTGGTGGCGGTTATAATGACGGGTACAGTAATCCTAACATGATCATGCAAGGCGGTGGTGGAGGAGCTGGTCATCAGTATCCTCCAATGGGGCAATATGGAACACCATATCATCAAGGATCAGGCTATCAGGCACCTCCTCCACCTCCACCATATCAATATCCACCTGCTCCTGGCAGTTATTTTCCTCCTACACATAATCAAGGCGATAATCCACCTTACTACAATCCTAATCCTAATAATGCACCTCAAATTTATCCTGCCACACATAACTATCCTGACCAGGGAAAATACTAAAAAAAATATGAAACAAACCTTTGGAACTTTGAATAAAGCAATTTGATTTACAATTATTTTCATTTAATCTGAGAAAACTACTGACAATGTCTTCAATTGTTCAAATCAATCACATTAAAAAAATACTGTACACATGCTTTGCATTGTTTGAATTTATTTATTTCTCAGTCAAGCTGTCAGAATCATCCTTTCCTGCCGCTATAGACTCTCCACTAGCTGCCGAAATAATTCCACCACCTGCAATGTCACTCCCAGGAATCTTAAGATTTAATGCTGTTTCCCTCTTTTCTGNCTAGCTGCCGAAATAATTCCACCACCTGCAATGTCACTCCCAGGAATCTTAAGATTTAATGCTGTTTCCCTCTTTTCTGCATCCTGTAACAAGGTTTGCTCGTAGGCACCTAACTCAGCCTCTTTGGATTTGTTTGGTAACACAAAAGTGGGCTGTGACTTGTCCACCTTAATATCCAACTTGTCCTCGGAGAGACTAGGCTGGAATTCCAAAAATGGCTGGAACGCCTGAAAATGTTTTCCTTCGTACAGCAATTCCTGTCCGGATCGGTAATAGCTAAACTCGTCCTCGTCATCTGTCATGAATTCTTTTATTATTTCCTGTTCGGTTGGCTCGTACAGTGTTCCTGTTCCAGTTCCAGTGTCATTGCTGCTGGTCAGGGGACGAGATTCTGAGGATTTTGAGTGGCTTTCCATTACAGGGCTTCACAACAAAATGAAAGCCCATTATCATAAGCTTATCCTCTTGACTCCAATAGACATTTATTTTTATTTAAAAAAACGTATACTTTTCCAATAAGTCTTGCAATGTCAATCGAATCTCAGTAACCTTCCGTGTCATTTTACACATGCCAAGAAAGTAGTCAGGAAGAACGCCTCCTTCAGATACCACTTTTGCTGGCATAATCACCTTCTCCACCCATCGCGTCCAAAGTCGTAACGCAAATCTACCTAATTTTCTAAGAAGAACGCAAATAGGCGAGGTAAAATAGCGAAGACATTCCGCTGGTCGGTGTAAAATTAGTTTCATCATTTTCTGTGGAAGCATAAGGGAATAAGAAATGGCACATTCGATTGACATGGCATGCAAAAATTGAACCATGGTCACTCCCTGTCCCTGAACCTCCCAGTGAGGACATGAGCCTAGTGTTTTCAAGGACAAACCGAAAATACCCTGACGTGTGAACTCTGTCACGAAATCGACTTTTTCCGTCATCATTCGACTACCGTTAAAAAATAATGTGATGATGATGATTAGCAAACAGACCTTTTTAACAGATTGGATGGATTCATGTAAGCGTGTAAACATTTTTTTTTACTTGAGAACAAATAAAGCTCCAGCTTGTTGCATGTAGTGGTCAAACTTGTTCATTTTCTGACGAACACGCTCATGTTTTTCTCGAGCTTTTCGTAACTCTCCAGCTTGGTCCTTGTTAGGCTGCTGACCCTGACCACGACCTTTTCTCATGTAGGGTCGAAATACTACTTTTGAATTGCTCTCGAAGCTGAATTCCTTCTGCTACTGTCATCAGTTGGTTTATGAGTTCAGGCCCAGATACTGTTTGAAGGATGACTAGGCTCAAATTGCTCACTGTATTTTTTTTACCAAATTAAAATTTAGATTAGGTGACGGCATAAAAGTTAATGTTGTGTTGGAGGATACATATTTAATCACATTTTTTTTAAACGTACTTTCAACCAATAAGTCCATATCGTCCGTTTTGAGAGTATCTAAAATTGGCTTTACACATTTTGCCCCAATACTTGGCTTTAGTCGCTATCAAAGGACATTAAAATATTTTGCCGATGAGCCACATCATTACCAATGATCATTAAATTCTACTAAAGTGTTTTGGAATTGAGCTATTAAGTCTCCTAAGGAGACTCTCCTTCTTACAATAATACTTTGTAAAACTCGAAACGCCATTGACTGAATCACCGGATTAAAATCACAGGGTAAAAGGCGCATCACGTAAGAAGTCACTATCATCACATTTGGGATAGTTGCTTCAATACACAAATTTTCAAAACAAAGGCCGCAGTACTCAACTAGTTTTTTGTCCTTGCACATTGTCAGCGAGTCGATAAGCGATTCCAGAACTGAAATGCAAAAAGAAAGAAAAAAATAATAATATGACCGCCTTTTAAATGTCGTAATTTTAAAAGTAATTTTTAGAATTGGGTATTTAAATAAAATAATGAGCAATTTACAATGAGGATTGTCACTTATAAACATTTTCACCGCAATGCTATTTCTTCCTTTCATCAAGTGCACAAGAAATTTGCACGCGTGAAGCTTATCAGATTGACCACTGGCTTCCACTCGGATTACTTCACAAATAAAACCAAGTCCACCAAGTCTTAAAAATTCATCTGTGTAGCGATCGCTTCGTGAAAACAAAATAAAAATCTTGATATTCTGAATTTTGCTTTTAAAAAAATATTTGAATTGATTTGAAGGGCATCATATTATTTACCTTTGCAAAGATCGGACAAAAACTATCAATCCTTCAAAATAATGCCATACACGCCTATGCTTCAAAAAGCACATTTGCATGCTAATCACAAACCGACAAAATATTAAGCTGCCCCCACAATGAAATAACTGATCAGAGCAGTAAATATTGTCCCTGGTTTTGTAGCATTTGATAAACTCAATCAAAATCATGTCCCGTCTTGCAAAAGAGCCCTTGTCCCAGTCAGAAATGAACTTGAGGAGTTCCAGTCTCGTCATTTTTTTCATTTTTGCTGAAGACCTCCCTTTCTGTGGGGCAATTGTTTTAGCCCCATATTCAGGATGATGATGAGCAATTTTATCCATTTGATTTGTTTTTCCGGATTTGGCATGAGGAGTATGCTTTTTCTTGTCACCACTGCCCACTTTTGCAGTTTCTGGTGGTGTAACTCCATGCAAAAGTGTGTGGTCCAAATTGAAAATATTCCGAGGTCCTATTAGCAGTAGGAGGTCCTCACGCTGGAAATTTTCATTGGTTATGTCCAACTGCTCTTCTTGAGTTAAAGTACTTTTGTGACTGGCTTTAGCGGCGAGGGGAGAGCTGCCCATGGCCCAAATGGAGTTTTCCTCCATATGGCGGATGGATTGTAACCGCTCCTTTTCCCATTCTAAAGTTCGAATGTCAAAGTCTACGTCAGTGAGCTGGCGAACTGTTTGATTTTTTCGGTGGGCTTCCTCCAACTTTTGGAGCATATTTTTCGTAGTCTCACTGCTGACACTGTCGTTATCATCGACAGGCATTTTGGACATTATTAATTAGCAAAATAAAATCTATAATATAAAATCCTGGTTAAATTCTAACAAATTATTATCGAGTACGACTGCATGGACGAACTTTATTTCTGAATCAAGGACAGCAGGGCAAGCATAATGACTGAATTTATAACATGAAGGTGCAATTATTGCAATATGTCGGGAAAATTAATTAATTTGGCTAATTTCAGTAAAATTTTATTATCTATCATTAACCATTCGAGATAGCAACGACAAACTTTTTAATGACACGCTCAATGTTGGCAGTCTATTCCTGAGGAAAAATGGAGCTCTTAAAAGTTGACATGAGCATTTCTTCCAACCGCTGAATACTGATCTCCTCAATTATTGTTGCGTTATGTTTCATCCCTGTTCGTTGGGGATAATCTACAACCATTTGTCCTCTAGTG
>JAHZMZ010003961.1:0-34369 GCA_027743805.1 Lepidocyrtoides sp. E14 | reverse complement strand
TGAACGTACATGAAGTCAGGCACCTACTAAATAAATAGTTGCGCCTTTCTGTGACTCTGCATATTATGATTACAGAAAAAAACTATAGGTATGACATGGCATTATTATTATTTTCCTTCGATTTTTTTTCCAAAAAATGGGTACGATATGAGTAAACTCTTTCCAATCCTCTCTAGTTACTTTTTGCTACTTGAGCCTTTTGCAAGAAAAACAAGTAAACTGCCTAGATAGTTTGCTTTTGGTGACGACGGCGACGTAAAGCCTCTGGTGAATGAGCCTCTCATTTCGTCAGAGTATCGTATCGCGTTAGCTTCTAACATTTTCCTCCTTCTACTACTTTCCTTATGTAGGTATATCCTCCTCCCATTTTATTTGCAAAATACCAATTTTGGGGCAATTTTACCCACTCTTCTCCACAGTTGTTCTCGTGTTCTTCTCTGCGCTCTTCATGTATTAAGTCAGTGGAGTGAGTGAGTATGGAATGAAGAGCACTGCAGGACTTCCAATAATATAGAATGGAGGAGCAGAAACAAGTTGGAGTAGTCAAATAGAATGGGTAGATCGGCAAACGGGCTCAGTCGTAGCAGAACAGGCTAACCAAGCACACACAAAACGCAACGCATCATATCACATACCAACATCATCCACTACTACTACTTATATTATAGTAGATTCATCATCATCTTCTCAATCACAGTGGTGCTGTATCATCTTCATCATCAACTCACTACAATTTACACGCGACACACGCTTATACCCTTGCTTTTATAAGGGAGATAATAACGAGCATATAATAATTCTGTATAGTTTGAAAACTCGGCTTCTCATTGTTCCACACTGAGAGGGAGAAGTGCTTAAAAGTTCAATTTCATCCGGTGGAAAATTACATTACTGACAATAAAAGTGACGTTATTGTCAATTTTAGCACACGTTAAGTGCATACGTACACCCAAAAAAAATAAACCATTTTTTTCATCTTGCCGTTTACTTACAAGCAAGTAAAGCGGTTCTCTCTCTCTGTGTGAGTGATTACCATTTTACAACGCCAGCAGAATCAAAAGGAGCGGACATAAAACAAGGTAAATGATGATCTCATTTTTTCCTATCTGTCTCTCACTCTCACACTTGCTACTACTACTACTACTATTCTCGCTTCTTTTTGTACGTGTATATAAGCTCAACTTTATTATCTCTTCTTTTTCTATCTATCGCAATGTTTGTCCTGTTTAGTTTACTCTACACTTTTTACACACTTTTATTTATTTATTTGCACAACAAGTAGGTATGTATAAATACACAAAACTAACTGCTGAACATACTGAACAACCTGTCATTGTCATTTACTTATTCTTCGGCTCAATTCACATACAACTTCATTCTAGCCATTCACTCAATCACTCTACTTCACTTCACATTTCCAACTCAACTTGCTAACTAACCATTGCCAACTGAAAAGCGTATAAATAAATAGAAACAGTCAGTTTAAGTGTGTACGCTTTATTTAAGCGGGTATCTTGGCATTCACGTTTCCTTTGGAACACAAAAAAAACAACTTTTAATGCGCTTTTCTCTTCCTCTCCTTGCCATTCATTCAATTTCCAACCAAAACCACCACCACTAGATAGATTCCTCTTACCACTACTGCTGATATTCCACTTTTCGCCTTCCGTCAAAACCAGAGACGAGGAGAGACAAGGGTGCTCGCTTTACTCATTCATTCGTTTGCTCTCACTAGACCCGTTTTTTTTAAAAAAAATAAATACATATCGCTTAAATCTACTACCATAATTTTTCTCTCACGTTCCAAAAAAATAACTATTAAAAAGTAGCGAGCGAGGATGAGAGGATAAAAAGGGAAAGTTTTTCGTTTTTTCAACAACAACGCAAATAGTTCAGCATTCCAACTTTTACTTGCATTCATTTTTTGTTGTGAACGAACACACAAATATACATCCATATTTATTAAGTTTTTTTTTCTGCTCAGGAAGCTCTAGTACTTTTCCGAGTTTCTGTAACAGACAGACAGGGGTGTGTGCTTGCCAAAGTTTCATTTGCCCCTCTTGTCATGTCCTCGTTGTCGTGTACGTTTTTAGCATTCTTGTATAGCTTTCACTTTTCACCTTTTCCGAAAAAAAAGCGGAAGGAACGAAAAATGAACTTTGGTGTGTTGTTCTGAATGCTGAAGTGAACTTTATTTTTTATCTTTTTACAGGAAGGAAGCAACAGAGAAGCATTTGGCAGTGAAGGAAGAAGCAAGTATATTATTTGGAAAGAAATTTACATACAAAATTTTCTGTGCTGAAAAGACCACCATCAAACCAATATCGAGTCCATTGCTCGCCGCTCGCTCAAGGTTTTTCTTGCGTATGTAGGTAGACATATAGACATATTATTTTTCATTCACTATCATCACTAATTATACGCTTTGCTTAATTAATGACTGGGAGAATGTTTAGCAGATCATTTAAATTGATTGCATATTGTTATGATCCAACAAACAGCCGTCTCTGCATCACGTCCCCATTTTTTTCTCAACATGTATTATAAATACTGCTTAAGCATATTTCCAAAGCGTACAACGGGTGGTTGATGGAATGTTAGTTTTTGTAAGTAGAGTGCGGTCTGGTTCTCTTCTCCGGCAACGTTTCGTTATCGCATGACCAAACCGCTTGTTAATGTGAACACACTGTCAATATTGTTATTGCTTTATTATTTTGCTGGCTGTTGTTTTTAAACGTTAAGCCGCTTTACGCCTCTTTTGTTTTTCGTCTATTATTGCTTGCGGTATAGCAGCATTTAATATTATTCGTTCTGTACTTCCTTACCACAACCTTGAATAGCAATATGATAATAGGCACTGTTCACATGTCATCATGTCTTTCGATTCGCCCTTACATGAAAAACCTTCTCGCGTCGTAGACTCACAGGGTATATATGGATTCACCGATAACATTATGCATTTCAACAAAGTGATTATCATCTGAACAATCCCAATGATATGGAGATGGGTTTTCCCTACTGCTGCTTGTGCTTCCCACTGGCTTGTCTCTGTTATTTATTTGTTTCTTCACATGTATTAATCGCTCTCATTTCTCCCATTCATTTATCGGCAAAATGGAAGGTATAAAAAATGAAGGGAAACAAAGCGACGACTTCTATCGTTTAATAATACTCATTTCTAGACTGGTTGCTGGTTAAAAGCTCCAGAACAATTTTTACACAAACATGCCCACGCATAGATAACTACTACTACATTTTCTACACTGCATAAACATTACAAAGAGTAGCAAATATAATAATTGCTGTACTGTTTTCTGCATTTCTTTACTTTTCTCTACATTTATCTTTCTCCTAGATCATCAACGTCACCATTATCATTTTCATCTGTGCTTTTATATATGGGGTACAGTTGTAGTAGCAATTAAAGTACTACACAGCCATAGCTGACTTTTGTAACTTGTCTTTCGTCTCGCACTTTTTTGCCTTCACTGCGTTAAGTGTGCTGTTTACACTGAATGAATAAATAATGCTGGCATGCATACGTCCAGTCTGTCTTTTCTTTCTTTTTTACCTATACGTCAAGTTTCCACCAGAGCTGCAAAGTGAAAAGCGTAAATACAAAGAAAAAGATAGACACATAAATATATCATGGCATATAACAGAAGTCTACACAATACACATTAGTGCAGGCAACAGCGTAAAAAATAGTTTTACACTGTGTTGAAAGTTTTATTTTGGCTAAAGAGAATCGAAGAAAGCATGAAAGGAGAGAAAAGGTGTGTATGCAAGTTGAACAGAAAATATACAGAACATTCATACTTTTTCCTATCTCTGGGATTTATCAGGAGGAGCAAAGATCATTATAGTCATCATCATCATCATTACAATTCACCAGCAACAGTAATGTAGTAGCAGGAGTATAAACTAATGTTACCTACACGCTAGAGCTGGTTTTCTTTGCTCCAATTTCAGTTCTCACAGTTCTTTTCACGACTTTTCCGAGCAGCAGTCGGAGAGTAAAATGAATGGCCTTCATCTATTCGCAATAATTACTCTAGCAGTAGTAGATGTGTGGGTGCAATCGTCCACAAAATTGACTTTTACCCATTGCAATGCTCCTACTACTACTGCTGCTAAACTAACTGCTTCTGCAGCTTGTTGTTACTAGTTCTTCTTCTGTTTATTTTATCGTTATCGCTAGATATTTGTCGTTTGTGTTTTACATGAACCTCTGTTGTTGCTGTTGTTCAAAGAAGAATTGGATTTTCTCAAATGGATGTAACTCTATAGAACAGAGTAGCACATTTTTGGTTTTTGTTGAAAAGTAGCATTTTTCCAGTTAAAGGATTAAGCTATCATTTGTGCTATATGTTGTACTTTCCTTCATGGAAAATTATACACCTATTTATTTTACCTCACTGCATATATAGTGGTATATGTGTGCTTAATTCGCTTTCTCAGTTTGTTTGTTTGCAATTTGAACACTCTTTCCACAGCATTTTACCGTTGCTATTTTCTTGCATTAGGGTTATCCCTTTTTATTTTAACTGTGTATTATGATGGCAGTTGAATGGATTGTGAATTTTCCTTTAGGATTCTCTTTTATAAGCCTCTGAAACGTTCAGACTTTAGAAACTAAAACAATCGAAGTAACGAACAACTGTGAAAAAGAGAATTTTAGTTGAATGGATTCTGCTGTTGTGCAAGTGAAAGAGAAGAAAACTATAATATTTTATTCAGTCAACAGCGAACCAAAAACACTTTTGTTCTTTCTCTTTCTCTCTTTCACACACACACACATTCTCTCTTTCTCTTTTGTACTATCCGAAACACAAACTTTGCACGATGGCGTTATTGGGAATTGGGAAATGTTATTTAAAAGCAGTTTAATTCATCTACTCCACTTGCATTCTACTCGCCGACCTTCCCTTTTTCATTATAGTTTACACAATTTGTGGCGTGGCCAGTACTGCTAGTATTACAAACAAACGTACGCCCATTTTACCCAAAAATTTTGAACTTCTATTATTGTAATGATAACTTCGTTCTACCTATTTGTGAACATATGTTCGTACATGCCATAAAGTCATAAAAACCATTTTATTCTATTCTCTCTCTCTACCAGAGTATTATATTCTCTACTGATGAAAAGTGTATATTTTATTGTATATGTACATATAGCGGAGGAGTGGAGTGAAATGAAACGAAAAAGAGAAATTCGCAAAAGATAAAAGTGAAATATAATCTATCATTGTAAAAGTTTTTTATATTTTTTTACATTCGTTTTATATAGTATAATAACGTGGTCATATCAATTTTGTGTTTTTTTACTACAGCTTCCACATTCACAAAAAATTTGTTTTCTCTCATCATCATCCATCCAACACGCACAGTTGAACCGCGTGAAAGAAAGCGTCATGTGTGGTAGCGTTTCGTACGTACAACAAACATGTTTTCCCTTCTTTCCCAAAATGTTGCTGTAACAGCTCTACAGCAGAAATTCAACTTGAAAGAGAAAGTAAGATAGTGTAAATGGGTGCTACTACTACTGCTACTTGCAGCTCTGCTCTTGATGGTGGTGGTGGTATGCTGTTGTAGTGGTGCCGCCACTGGTTTTATTTTCTCCTCATCACTTATATATTTCGAAAGACTTCTCCAGCTCTCCCACCTCCCAACAACTTCCATCACTGATGATGATGATGATGGTGGTGGTAGTGGCAGTGGTGGTGTGAGATCACTATCACCTTCTTCTTTTATTCATTTTGGTGGTGGTGGTGGTATAACTACTTACTATAAAGGACGCACGTGCACAATTCACCCTTGTGTAATGATAATAATGCTCTTCCTCTACTTTCTCGTGTCCATTATTCATTCATTCAACGAGATTCCAGATCCTTTATCATCGTCCATTTTATTAACAATGAAAGCAAGAGAGACGACCAACAAACAAAGTAGCGAATCCAAAAGAAACAGAATTAAATAGGATGGAAGGAAATTTTTTCTGTAGTGTGTTTGTTTAAACATTGCTTCACATTCCTTTCTCATTCCATTCAATTCTTGTTACTTGTTATTTCTACTTGGTCGACCACATATTTTTTTTCTGATATGCTTTGGAATGAAAATCAAAAAACATGCATATTTTTCTTTGCTCAGCGAAAAAAAAACACACGTTCCAACATAATAGTACACGTCTGATAAAATCTATTTTACTACAAAGACTGAAAAAATGGGAAAGAACAATAATAATGGCACCTGAACATGTATGTATCCATTTAAATCGAAGTTGAGCGAAGTTAAATCCATTCTTCCTTGTATTGTATCGTAAATATACATGGATGGCAGGCAGCCCGAGAAATATGGCTAAACTACTTACTTACACATTACATATATTCAGAACAGAAGGCTGTTCGTTCGCTTACTTACCCATTCAATATCCGATTTAAGTAGTGGTACTTCAGATTCAGAGCTAAATGGAAAATTTTCTTTATGGCCAATAGGTAGTCTGCTTCTATAGCTGAAGGAGTATGAATCGTATCAACAACACTCATCATCATCATCATACATCACTTCGGATAATAATAGTAAAACTGCCAATTGTACGTTTTCTTTATTTTATAGCCCATTCTCCAATGCAGCGCCGCAAGTCTCTGTCTCATATTTCATTCTCTTTTATGGTGACTCTCAAGGACATGTTTTGTCTTATCTAAAAATGCTATCTGCAAACAGGGCTTTTAAAACGTCTCGTCGCTCTTACCATCTCTGAATAACATCTCTAAAGTGCCACTGCTTTCCTCGCCCCACTATATCATTTTTCCTTCACATTTGGCACGAACAGAAAAAAGAGAAGATGAAAGGCGACAAATTGCTTATAAGAACGCGAATATAATATTTTTGTCAATGTCTACTTTCACTCTTGGCTTGCCACACGCATCATCAGCAGTATTTAGTAACGAGAGAGGAAACTACTAGTTGGCTGCAAAATGTTGTTCAGGAGCTCATTTTAAACGAGTCAGTTAACCAATTAAAGTAGGTTTCTCAATGTTACTAGCCATGCGCTATGTTGATATTATTTTTATTATGTGGTATATAATGGGGTTTTTGTCTGCTAAAGTACATTGTAGTATCATGTAACAGGTCAGACAGAGAGATGAGAATGATCAAGGGGCTAGTGCAAGTAGATTACTGTGGAGAAAGGTGAGGTAAAAAGGTGGGATCATCACCATCGTCTTACCATACTATAATATCATGTTTTAGAATAATATACTGTTCTGTTATTATTAGCAGTATATAGTGCAAGAAAAGTCTAAGTAGTCAAATGGGAAATCCAATTTTCTCCTCTGCGCCTATGTGCCACGAGCTTATGTGTGTTTTGATCACTGGAGGAAAATAATGGAGGTTGAGGTTGCATTTCTCCAGAGAATGCCCATATCGTACCTCTTGCTGCTGCCATACTTCACTTGAGTCTAAAAAGACAGAGACAGACGTAAAACAGCTAAACTGCTAGTCATGAAACTCAGAAATTCTACTTTCTTTACTTTTTTTTAGGAAAAAACAATGCCATCATTATAAGAAGGATTTTTTCTCATTCTAGTCACACTAAATACCATAACTCTCTTTATCTCTATTTTGTTTTGTTGTTTTTGCAAAAAGAAAAGAAAATGAGACTTTTGCTTCAACAAAAAATACATATATGTAACTTGTCGGTGGATGGTGGTACAAGGGCGTCTGTGTGTGTAAAAGAGAGCTGAAATTACTAGATCCATCCAGATTAGCTAGATACACACTAAATGCCCTGCCTTTTCTCATTCTTCCAGCATTTCCTGTTCGTTAGCAGCTTTTTACTGCTTACTTTGAATGAGTTCATTATCAAAGAGAAAACTAGTAGTTGGAGTCTCTGTACAAAGCAGCAAGGCAACTTTCTCCAGGGGCTACTCCTTGAAATATGATGATGATATTTTCACTCTCCGGAAAATAATACGAAATATCAAAGAGAAAACTAGTAGTTGGAGTCTCTGTACAAAGCAGCAAGGCAACTTTCTCCAGGGGCTACTCCTTGAAATATGATGATGATATTTTCACTCTCCGGAAAATAATACAAAATATACATATGATCACAAGGAGTAGGCTGAAATAATAATAAAAGGGTAATAAACAGAGTAAAATGCCTAGCAAGGCAAGCACCATTTTCGTCATCAGCTTCTTTGTCAGTACCTCATCCAATTCACAAAAGCCATCTCCCTTCCAAAATCACTTGCTACCAACGAACGACCACTTTCACACCTAAATTTCATTTCCTTTTTCCCTGTGATGTATGTAGATTAGAGCTTTCATCTCTCTGGTTTTATCATGGTTTCTAAAATGATGATGCGGTCGACGGAGTTCTGGAAGAGGAATTATTTTGTAAACAAAATCAATTTTCTCTCTATTTGAAGCTTCAACAAACGCACAAAGATAATTCACATATCCATCCAACCACTCATATAGCTTTCATCGGTAATACAAACCTGTCTCAATTAGTGAAGGGTTCCGTCAGAGTTACCAACTGCCAACTGTACTGGCCTTGAGTGACCTTTTGTAGCCGTTGGCAAGTGTGGCATCATCATGTTCAAATACTACTACAGTCATAGCATAAGCATCATCTTTATACATGCGTCAAACTATCCAGTCAAGAGGCATAATCAAACAAAAAAGCTGATTTGCATAAGTTCATTTGCCTTTCATCTTTATACATACGTCAAACTATCCAGTCAAGAGGCATAATCAAACAAAAAAGCTGATTTGCATAAGTTCATTTGCCTACCACACAAAACAGGGAAAAATATTTTCCTCAAAGTTTACTTTACCCATGTAAACTTCTCGCATCATTACCACCATCCTCGTTGGCGTCATCATCAACTACCGAAAAAACCGTCTTGTTTGTCTTTCTTGTCTTTTCATATTTCCAAGTTTCATGCTATGCACACATACATACATACACATACAAAAACCAAAACTTTAGAGCGACTTACGTGAAAAGGTAAATTGAGTGAGCAATAAAAAAATATTTTACTAGCTTACATCATCCACCACTACCACCACCATACACCACAAATTCACTTTCACTCTTTCACAGGCTCAAAATCTGCTAGCCAACATGCTTGTTAGACAAACCAGCATCTTTATATCCACCAAAACAGCTTGTCATTAGGCTTTTTTGTTCAATAACAGTAGCAGCAGCTGTATACAGGGAGGAGATCTATTGTATTTAAAATAAAAAGGACGCCTTTCTACAATTCTATTCACCTACTATCTACTGCAGCAACTATTAGGCATATAATATTAATATTATAGACACATATGTACATATTACATACCGTATTCTCTCTAATTATTGGGGGCTAAAACGCAAAAATTGAAAGTTGAGAACGGGCTACAATGGGAGAGGGGCTAAAAACTGAAATTTGATAAAAAAAATACTTCGTCTATAACCTCCCAACATCAGTTTTATTACAATATTTTTAGAAATGTGCAAAAAATCAGCCAAAATTTACAAAAAGTTAATTGTTATGTACAAAAACAGTCAATATTTCCAAAAATTCATTCGATTTGTTTAAAAATCAATCATTGATTTGTTCGTATTGTTACAGAGGGCTATAATGGGAGAGGGGCTAAAATTTGATTTTTTCGCTCCCGATGGGAGCTGTAATAAGAAGAGAGCTACAATATGGCAGGAACTATATTTAGCGAGAATACAATATATTTCGTATATGACATATATGTGCCAGCTTATTCTTTTTTTTATTTACCTCTCGTTTGCGTATTTACTGTCTCCCAGCGTTTGCTAGCTCATTATTATTAAATAGGATGCACAACTGAGTGATCACAAGCGCAACAGAAGAAGAAGAAAAAGAAAAAGAAAACAAGTTGTTTGCTTGCTGCTGATAACCTAACCATCCATTCAACCATACCATCCATCAACTTCCATCTACCTCCTTTTATTATTTTTTTTACCTTTCTTTCAGCTTAAATAATCCTTTTTTACTAAGGACGTCCGTCTCTATTATATCTTGTCCTGTAGTCCTGTCCCAGCACTGACTTATTCGTCATCATCCCCGAAAATCCATGAACATTAGACCAGACATATATGTACATATGTATACACATGACATTATTGCTAATGCAGAAATACTAAACTACACAATAATAATAGTAGAACAAGTCAGGACAGAAGCGAAAAAAGAGGATCATCTCTAGTCTTACGTTATCGTACAACATAACTCATCTCATCCTATTTATTATAGGGATATATAGTAGGAAGTAACTGGAAACGCTCGTTTAATACCAAGAAAGTAGAACGGTGTGTTAGTTAAAACATGTTTGGGTACATGATTTGATAGTATGTATTTTTTTATAGTAGTAGGGCATAAAACAGTCCTTTAGCTTTTCAGTCTTGTGTATCTCTTCGTTATTATAGCCATCATGTAGGAGGACAAGTATATTAGCAAACACGTTAATATTAAATATCTACACGATATAGACATGTTTGTTAGTAGCGGAAGTCAGTTCAACTTTGGTACAAAGATACAGACAGACAGCAAAGATATTCTTGTCTTCTTAATCCAAATTTCTTCTTCTTCAATGTTTGCACGCAGCAGCAGACCAGTTATCTTGTTCTCGTTCGTCTATTTTCTCCGTTCCATCAGCGTTCTCTTTGTCATCTTCATCATTTCATCTCCATAATATCCTTCGTCTGATCCTCTCATTCGCTCTACTTTTTTGACAGACATTCGTCTCATCACAATCGCAGAAATCATTATAAAGGAACATACTCATTTCAACCTGAGTACTTGAATCATTCCTCCTATAGCTTGTATTATATAATCATAGTCACTGATGAAATCGCAAATGGTTAGCACATTGCATCATAATACTTACTAGGTAAACATTAAAATCGCTATCATTGTAGATTTTGTTACCATCCATTTGCAGGAGTACAAAAATAAATGTAGTTTACTGTTTTCAACATGTTTTTTTTCCTTTTCTCCGTAGCCATTTATTTAATCTGTCGTCATTTCGTTTCGAGTTGTCATTGCATCAGCATAAGTTAGTATTAAAATTTCTCTTATTTTCTGAAGCAGGATAAATGCTGTGCTTTGAAGTAATCGCTATCCATTATATAACTCACAGCAGTTATTGTCAATTGTGAATATATTCTAAATATTTTCGATCGTTTTTTTATCATGCTTTAACAGACGCCTTGCATGTGTACGTGACGGCATTCCTTTTTTTCTAGTTTTTTCAACTTTTCTCTTTTGTTATTATAGCCATCCTCTGCACTACATTTCCAGCAGATGGGACAGACTGATTGAGTTTCTCCAAGGAACAAAAAGAATCAAACACTCAAACACCTTTATTTTTTTCACTGCAGTAGTCATTCTGTTTTATGGATTGTGAAAAAGGAGGACAGAATACTAAAGGGGAAAAAGTGAAGAAAAACAGCAACAAAGGAATTTCTTGTGCATCGAAATTTCATCTTGTTGTCTAGTTTAGCTCAGTGAGAAAATAAAATTGACTGCTTCAACAACTGGCACATGGACCAAAAAGAAGTACGTATACAAAAATCACAATCAATATCAGCAGCATCAGTTTTTGTTGCAAAACAGCAATAAATCGAGCTTGTAAAACAGCTAAAGAAACAAGTTCTTTCTTCTTTCCACATACACTACAATACCACCAATATCAGGTCAGCAGAGAAAACAGTCACAACCAAAAAAAAATAAAAGTTGACGACTTGAAAAGGAGAGCAGTAGCAGAACATCAAAAAGTTCATACACACAACGTTCCTTTTTTCTAGTTTTTCCCACAAAGAAAACGACTTTTTATTATTCCTTTATGATTCTGCCTGGCTGGTTTGCAATTTTGTGAGAAAGAAAAAGAATACGAAGAGGAAGATTCCATCATCATCATCATCATCATTGCAATATTATTATCCTCGTCAGTTTTCCATACTTTCTCCACAAACTAGAACACATTAACGTAAGTTTCGCTGTAGCTTTTGGCTGTGGTGTTCGTTATGATGATGTTCGTAAATAACTATTGAATTATTTGGGTGAAGGCAAAAACGACTTTAACAATAGTTAAGAATCCAGAGAAAATATTATATGAAAGTAAAATATTATAATGATAAAAAAATAAAAAGAAGAAGAGGCAGCAGCAGATAGAAACTTATAAATGCGTAATATTTTTCTCGTTAGAGAAAAGTAAAAAGAAGCCGAAAAAGTATTAAAGAATTTGAATGGTGTGAGTAATGAGAGCTTTTATAAATAAAAAATAAGAAAAGTGATTCATGAATACTTTGAATACTTTCCCTTTTTAAAACTGTAATAGCATCTTCCACACCACTGTCGCATCCTACTGGAAAGAAAACGTTCACGGAGTAATGCAGTAATAAGAAGAAAAGTGGGAAAGAAAAGTGCAAAGGATTTTTTCTCATCTTGTGCGTGGGCTCATTAAATCACAGTCAAGTCATCATTACTTTTCAGAGTAACATCGTTCTTCTCCTAGAGAGAAAACTTAAAAAAGAACTGAAAAGCACATGAAGAGTTTACACTTCTCTATTGTGCTGTTTGGTGTCAGAATTTCATTTCTTTAAAAATATGCACACTGGTTTTTGCCGGGTTGACTTATAGTGAGAGGGAGAAAAAAAGAAAAAAAGAACGTTGCGGAACGTATTAATTCTATCACGTACAAAACTTTACGTGGGAGTGATCATTATTGGTTAAAACACAAAGCGAGGAAAATGCAGGCCAGAAAAATCATCCTAAAACATCATTTTGATGGAGAGCCGACTCTCAACAATTTTGACATTGTGGAGGAAACTCTTTCCGCTACTCTTCGTGACGGAGGTAAGCACTATAAGAGCTAAAATATATGATGTGAAATGAATCAATCAATTTTTTTATTTCCATATTTTCAATTATGGCGAAAAACTAAAAGGAAACAAAAAACAAATTGAAAAAAAACGGTTGAAATGTTATCAATAGAATCTGTTAAAATTGGAGGAAAAGTATTTAAAATGCATTACTTTTGGAAGAACGTTATTGCTAAGTATTTTTGCATGTTATACATATGTACAACTTTATTTGCATTCTGAATTGGCAAATAAAATGTGACACATGTAAGTATGTTTATCATTTCATTCACTCTCTACTTTGCTTTCCCTTCAAGTGTTGGTCGCAAAGAATATTAAATGAGCATTAGGTAAAACTAAACAAGGGAAGCTCAAGAGGGGCATTTCAAGTAGAAACAGTAACTGGGATGGTATCATACAGTATTCATGGCATAATATGTAGGTATGCAGCATGTATATTAAGTGACATGAACACATTTATCAGAGTCAAGTTTTTGTGTCTTGTTGTCTACAAATATTTGATTACTCATCTTCCTTTCTAGGGTTTAATTGGACTTTCTGAATTATTAATTCCCAGGATCAATATGCATTCCATTTTCACATTTATTATTAAATACATAAATAACTGTGCAGGCTTTGCTTTTCTATCTGATAACTAATGACTTTTTTTGAACAGAAACTTAGTATTTGTTTTCAAAAATCTTTTCACACACCAGCAATTCACAATAGTACATCAAGTTCTGTAATATAATATATAACCAACCACAATTTCATTTGACTTTGAACAACTTCTTTTTCGGAAAGCCTCTATTCAAATTCATTAAATGAATATTTTTTTATGTCTGATTTTCTTCAAAGAAACTTAAATTTTGACTTCTTTCCCAGTATACACAAGCTAGAAGTACAACAAGCAAACAGCAGACGGCAAAAGTTGGGTATGGCACTTAGTACGAGACAGTTGCTCGTTTTAATTTACTTTTAAGATTACTCTCTCGCCTAAACTCAATTTAGTTTATTATTACCCTACAAGAAAAACTCAGTGTATAATAGAATGACGTTTGGTTGTGCTGCGAGAGTACAAATCGTATAAATGCACACAATAATATTCTCTTTATTCTCTGAACAATACAAGTACTAGTAACTACATATATCTTTTCAAGTTTCCACATTACAAATATGATGTAGTTGAAAAAGAACAAGATAAAACTAATGGATATAAATACCTCAAAGCTCTTTTTCTTCTTTCTTCTCTGCCTTTTTGTATCGTTTCTTATTCCTCTTTTTAAAACTCTTTCCATCCATTGTGTACTTCAGTACTACTCCATAACCTAAAATACTTTTGTTCCCTCAGCTGAAATTGAGTTACTAATACGAAAAGGAAACAAATGAGCAATAAATGAACTAACGGAAAAAGTACCTAACCGGTGTAATAACAAGAAGGAGTAAAAAATTTCAGAAAAGCCAACCCTTATTTCTTTCCTCCATTACATTAATTCATCCATTCAGCTGAATTTCTATTTCCCATTTCTCTCTCTCTCTCTCTCTCTCTCATTTTATCATTAAATGGTTATATTTTGGAAAGGAATTCAATTCCCAAAGGAATTACAATTCATAATGGAAAAGACGAAGATGGCGACATTGGTGAGCAGGAGGATAGAAAAAGTAGATTTTTGAAGAAAAAAAATGTATTTTTGTCGGGAATTCGCTCGGCTGACACGCAGAAACAGGAAGAAAATGTCCCGTCGAGCTTTTAATTAGTCTTCTCTCATCTCCTCTCTTCCACAATCACACCGCCACTCTTTCCTTTCCTTGTGGTGTCTTTCCATCCTGCTGACTATATGATTTTTTTTTGTATTTAAAGAGGAAAGAAAGTACTCTCTCAGAACACGTTAACTTTTCCAATTTGTGCCATTGTGGCGTTTTTTTCTCAGACGATGATTTTGTTGATGACAGTAGAAGCAGAAGACCTATACAAGCTTTTTTTTCTACTTTGGCCCTTTACTTTACTTTCTCTTGCCTTTTTACACTCTTTCTACTTCACTCCTCGTCTGTACAAACTACAAACCAATTCAAAATAGTTTTTCGCAAACACATTGGGCTTCTCTGCTAGAAACCTAGCATTACAAAAAGGCACTTTGGAAGCTGTAACATTTATAAAAAAAGAGTTGATATTATATTAGATGCTATACAAAAAATTGTGTGCCCATTTACGTTCAACGCGACGCGAGTGTTTAATCCCTTATTTTCTCTCCTCTCCTCTTCTTCTGTTACCCTGTCCTAAATCCATATTTATTATTATTAGTAGACCAGCTTCAACTACTACCAGTGGATTTTTTTGCTCCTCTTCCGCCATTCACTTTCAATAACCTGACTAAATGACATTTTTGCTGGTTCTTTCCCCCAGTCTTTTGCCCATACCATTTTCGTGCTGAATGGGCTTTTCAGAGGCGTAATAACGACATGTCGTTTTATTATTATTATTTAAAGGGTGCAGAGAATTATAGGCCAAATCGGTTGTCCAAGTTGTTGCTACTGTACTTGTGTACTTTACGCAAGCATAATACCATGCAAGTACGTATGTATGTGCCTATCTGTAAAGCCCATGGCTTTTTACATTGTTCAAAATGGCAAATGGCTTACCCCTAGAAAAGCCGTAACTTTTCGTTCAACAAACTGGTAATGATTATTATATAACGAGTTTCATGTATGCAGAAGTGAATAGCAAGCCTCAAATTCTTTAGAATATCTAAGTCAAATTCAGCTATTGCTTCCGCCCCTTTTCACTTTGCGTTTTGAAGAGCAGAGCAGCAAAGAGAAAGTGAGTGGCATATGGCACCAGTGCAGAATATTATTAAAACCGGGATGATTACTCTTTTTAGTATACATTCACCACACACGCTCTCTCTCTTTCTCCTGCACATGTACATTTGCCATCATTACTGTACCACCGCCACCGCAATACCGCAAAGTGGCATCACAGTTAAAACTTCTTTTGTATGTTGATAACAGATACTTACTACTACTAGGATCCATATACCATGGCTAACTAACGTTTTGTTTGTCTTTGTTTTCTCTCTTTGTTCACCGCTGGATAGAAATCCTGATCAAGGCAGAAAGTCTCAGCTTGGACCCATATCAGCGCCCGCTGGGCTCTCGTTTAAATGTCGGAGATGTAATGGTCGGCTCGCAAGTGGCTTTGTAAGTTAAATGAAATGAATTTTTAAAAAAATTAATGAGGTTCTTAAAAATCTCTTTGTACGTACATATTATGTGGGTGTTTGCTCCCGATAACACACAACACTAATTATTACATATTATACAGAGGGGAAAAATGTAGGCTCACATTATTGCTATAACCTATCATTTACGCGCTACTATACATACGTATCCCAAATCCCGAAATTGAAGTATCCTTAATAACTTTTTTTTGGGAACGAAATTGGGGGAAATAAAATAAGAGGCATTATTGACTGAAAAGGATTAATTTCCTGTTTGGAGCAATTGTGATGAGTAAACATCATAAAATGGACTTACAATTCAAGGAAACATGTAGAGTGGAAAATGGACGGCATGACATAATTTTTATAACCTTTTCCTTTTTCGTTCCAAACAGCTAAAAAATTATTGCGAAACGATAATAACGATTGACATTTTCTATTCATTTTGAATGAACGTACATATATGGTTAGTGGATAAAATCTAATTCATGATACATACAGCAACGAGCTCCATGTCCTCTTTTTGTGGACAGATGACTATATAAAAGAACCGTACAGGAAAGCGACAGCGGAAACTTGGGAAATTCAATTTCTGGTATTGAAAAGGAAACTGGCCAAAATGAGACTAGGGTACAGGATTGATTGGAAGGACGATGAGAAAGTCGACACATTGCCACTTTGGTATTTGAGATAAGAGGATGTGTTTTTCAATTTGAATTGGAGAGAAAAAAAAGTCATAAAAAGTTGGTAGGCTTTGGGTGATGTTTTTCACTTGAGTTTTTAGGAAAAGCCCACTACTCTAAAGAGTCATCCAGGGATGACGAGAATGAAGAAAGGAAAGAGTGACGAATGCATCCAGACAGTCATTTAACTGAAATGGTGATGGTAAAGAGAAAGATGCTATCAGGAAAAAAAGGAAAACTTGTGTAATGCAGGGATAAATATGCACTCACATTGTATGATCAGGAGAAAGTCACAAGAGATGAATATAGGTGATCCTATTCCTTTCTCTTTTCTTGTTTTTTTTTCAAAAATCTGTGAGAGTGGATTAAAGAAAAAAGTGAAGAATAAAAAGAAAAAGAAAGGAGAGAGAGAGAGAAACAACGAAACATCTCTTTTCTATTCTGGTGAATCTCCGCTTTCGCAGCTGGATACTTTTATTCCCAAGTGGGGAGCCTATTTATGCAAATTCACAAGGAGGAAGGAAAGAGAAAAAAAAGAGGAAGACTATAAGAAGGAAGGGAAAGCAAGGGGAAAATGATTCATTCACTTCATGTATCTTTTTTATGGCCGCTGGGGTTGCAAGACAAGTTGGTACAAAAAGAAAATCTTCCATGTAGGTATATAGACATAAAGCATGCAAGATCCTCTATTTGTATTCCCGACTGAATGCATAAATATAGCGTGTATGGTGTGTACCGGTAGTAGTAACATGCAAACTTGAATAGATCGTGCAACTTATAACACCACATCCTTATCACTAGACCAGAAATAGTGTAATTATTTATCCCGAACAAAAAATAACGATAACATTTTCTGCTGTAGTTCGCTCAGGTAAAAAGGGTGCACTGCGTAGACTCAAACACATTTACTAATAATATTGCACAACGTCAAGCTGTTCGACCCTAGAATTTAAACATAGTCGGTCACAGTCATCTCATCTCCTTAACTGCAAAATAGGAGAATATTTATATACGTTACTTTGTATCCCTTTTAAATCCACCTAGTAGACCCTGTAGCTACTCACATACGGTAGAATCTCTCATAGAGCTTCCTCATTTCCTCAAAGACACGGAGTCACTTTTTGAAATGGGAATTTCGCTATTCCAGCACTATTCTCCCTGAAAATCTCCCACAGCGAATAAAATGGATAGAGTATAAATCCTCTGTTGGTGTAGCAAATGTGTCCCTTTGTGTTTTTGTATGCACGGCTTTCTTGCAAAATGGTTTACTTTTAGCCATATTTATTCTACTTGGCCCATTGCCTACAAGCGAGTAGAGTAGTTGTATGTTCATACATAGTCAGTTAAAAAAGGAAAAAAATAAAGGGAGCTTTTATCTTACCTTGACAAAGTTTTCAGGAAATGGAATTGGGCTTCTGGGGAAAACAAAAGGTGGTAGTGGAGTGTTTGGTGGACGAAAGTAATAAGCATGCAGAGAAGCGAAGAAGGGATCAACGTTGGAATAGAGTCGTGGCTCATGGCCTATCAATCCTACCGTTTAGAAAAGAAGCAAACTAATGTCTTTATGAAATGCACATACACAAAAAAAAAGTTTGCAAAGTATGCTTATGGATTAAGTGGGAACGAGAGATATAGATTAAAGTGGTTTTGGCTGGTTGCGTTTTTGTTTCGAAAATGTTGTTTAGGAATATGTACTACTTATATTTAATCTCATTTTATATGAATACATGTGTTAAGATCCATGATACAATGTATATTACACCTGACCCAATAGTGCCATGTATGTATGTATGTAACTATTACAAGTTGATTAGTTGTGCAGCAGAAATATAACGTATTTTTTAAGATTGAAATAAGCCACGATATTACATAGAGTAGTTCAATAAAAAAGGCTTAATTCAGCTGCAAATAGCAGCGGGTGGTAGTCAGTTTGTCAAACTTACAATGTATGGATTATAATCGATCACTCATTGGTATTCTTTACATTTTTGTCCTGTTATTACTAAGACCATGCAATGTCTAATTTCAGTGTAGGCTGCTGGCTGTGAGAACTTTCGATCTGCTCCCAGGGAAGTTTGATAATCCACACACGATAGAATCTTCTAGTGAATTTTACTTCCACTAGTAGACAGACAAGTTCAAAAATGAACTTATTATTCAAGTTTGGTGTAAGTAATTGCATTTAGAGTGAATGCATATAAAGGTAAAACTGGTAATGCACATGTTATGTGATGTGGTTTATTAGTTTGAAGTTGAAACGCTTTTATTTTGCTGCTTCTATGCTGCTATCGTTCTCTTTCCTAGTCTGCTACATACTATGCTAATGTTCTGCTCTACTTCTCCCACTTCACTCACTCACAAATCAGCCTCAATGAAATCCATTTTATTCAGCTTTGAGGGAGAATTAGCCAGGCAGAAAGTTTCGCACTGCATATAAAAGTTTTCTCTTAGTCTTCTTCACCCATCGCGTACCACCTTCCATTAAGCCACTATAATCTACTTGCTTATACACATATGTCTCCACGTCAAGAGAACTACTACGAACAGTGTCTATTAATTTACGCTTTAAATCGACCAGCTTAAAAGTTTCAGAAGATTACCTATAGGCATAGAATACGCCGTGTTTGTTGTTTTACCTAGTTCATTAAAACTGAGAGAATAGAAAGAATATGAACGCTTCTTCTTTCAAAAAGCGTTTAATTTAAAATGATAATAAGCCATAATGATAAATACCTAAGTACCGCATACTCATTCAAAAGCGAACACTTGATAATAGCTTTGTTCGTAAAATATAGAAACTTAATAATAACGCACTAACAATACAGCTTCATCAGCCATGGTCGTTATTTTGAATCAATGCAATTGCCGGTACTGCCACTAAATAAATTGTCATTTCATTTCCTTCTTTCAATTTTCTACTCCCTGTTTACAATTCAGTGTGTAAAAACGTCAATGCTGTGTCATCTAACTTTATTATACAATACTACACAATCAGCCTATACCCATAATATGTAACCCTACACGCCTTTCTTTCAATAGCAATTATTTTTTTCTCTCTCTTTTCTCTCTCTCTTTTATACCAAAGTCGAACCAATCTCACTTACCATACACCCCAATAATCAAATCGTGTTTACTGCCGCTCTTTAATAGTCAACCTCATTGCCTATATGAACCCAATTTAGCAATCAGCAGCAAACTTTTATTATTTTCACTCTACATTGAAATTTTTGGTGTTTTCTATCAAACTGTATATTCATTTTTAAGGACTATACATGGTATGATAATAACTATTTGGCGTGCAAGGTCAAGATCCACAGCATAATATACCACACCTACCCATCATCTCAATAAAATGGAATAATAAGCGGGATTGATCCATCAGCAACATGGAACCTTGTTCCCTATATTTAAGTTCATAATAATTATCTTTACTATCATCGACAACATTCTTCCCCGCGATCATATTACTCTTCACTGCTGGTAAGTATGCATATGCATATAACAGATAAAAGGTTTTTTTTATCGACACATCATCATCGTCATACTACTACTACAACTACTACAACTACTAACCAACCAAACTAAACTCTCTTCTCTTCTGCTTCTCCGTCAAAATCTCAACTTTATCCACTTAACTTGATATTATATTGAACGCAGGGAAAAACTTGTTCATCTCTCAGCTTTTCCCATCTGAATACCTAACGAAGAGAGAAAAACGTAGAGAGAGAAAATTTTCTCCATCATCAGGCTTTTTCCTCGTCCCACGACAAAGACCTCAGCCAAAAAGCATACAACCATAATATAAGTATACCTTAGAATATCACATAATATGACATACCTAATATCGTTTTCTTCAGACAAATACAATATCCTCATTTTCTCTCCAACCGTTTTCACATCACGGAAATTGGTTAGAACAGGATTAAATCTGCTTATACTTTCCAGAAATCAAAATCATCAGACTATAGGTTAGTATATATCACTGAAAATGAACCGGATTCTTCACTCAATACGTCTAGCCAAAACTTTTTATTTTGCAAAACTGAAAAGAAGATGATGACAATAATATGTTTCACCTGTTGTAAAAATCTGTTTTTCCTGTGCTATTTTTTATCACTGGAAGATAAAAAATGTTTTTTTTTGCTGATAACTTCTTGATGTAGGGTAGTGTGCATGTACAGTAAAGGCGTTTCAAATTTCTAACTTTTTCGTGCTCGCTACACCACACATATGTACAAATGTATAGGCTAGAGGTGAATTCGACCTTTTGTTGTACGAGTCGAGTCTGCAAGTAATTTCACGACCTTCGCAGAACGTCAGAACAGGAAAAAATATTGCCATTATTGATCATTCTTTACGTGTTGTATTTTTGCAGAGTTCTGAAGAGCCGACATCGGGGATTTCCTGAAGGCAGTAAAGTTGTTGCATATGTTGGATGGAGAGGTATGCCCTTAAAATATACGTATTGTGAAATTGAATTTCATATAAACTAAAAGGTTTTTTCTGTTGCTATTATTTGAAAAATGTTTTTTGATCTTCTCTGTCTGAATGATGATGATTATCATATCGATTGGATTGAACACGATCATAATGTCACTTCCATTTTATATATGCTTTTTAAATGAAAAAAAAGAGAAAGTTGGTGTATGCAATGTACAGAAGAAGATGCTGTAGAGAAGAAATGATACAATTATGATGCTGACGATGATGATGGAATTTTTTTTACTACCTGAAATATTGTTCGGCTCGCTGACTCGATTTCTTTTGTGCAGATCTGACAATATGTGCACCAGATACTATGAAGGGCTTGTTCTCAGCCGTATTCCCACTTCCCGATCTCAAGGGTCTTCCAGAATCCTATGCACTTGGAGCTTGCGGATTGACAGGGTAAAAACAAGGAGATGTATTAAATATATATCTATTCATAAAAGTAGTAGCACACGAACCAAACATTTATTATTTATGAGCATTACGATGTACATAACTTGAAGTATGGGGAAAGACAAGATGTGATCGATGTATAGGCGTTATTATGAGGATGACTACATGATTGCGATGTTGCTGAATCAAGCTAGATATGTGTATGTCTGTGTATAAAACCAAAGAAAAACTGTTTGGCTTCACTGGTGAATTGGATATTGGATCGACGGGAAAAAATGAAAAAAGAAATTTATAAAATGTATTTGGGTTTTTGCGACATTCCTTTTTCATGTTCTCGCCTGTGTCACCACAGGACAGGAATGTCTTTCTTGATTTTGGGTACACACAGGAAAGAAATGAAAGGACTTGTTTATCTTATCATCATACTTTTCCTTCTTTTCCTTGAATTCCCTGATAGTATTTGAATGAGAGTGTAGTGGACCATGACATTTTGAGTTTGATAGGACATCAATAATAAATTCGATAGATATGTGTAGTTGTATGCATGTGAGCAACATGGTTATTGCATACCTATGAGCAAACGGGAAAATGCGACAGTCGAAATATATTACTTTTTTTCTCTTTTCTGATTCTTTTTTTTGTCCAGATTGACAGCATACTTTGGTCTATTGAAGCTGTGTCAGGTGAAATCAGGAGAAACTGTGGTGGTAAGCTCTGCAGCGGGTGCTGTAGGTCATCTTGTTGGTCAAATTGCACGTCTCAAGGGTTGTAAAGTTGTCGGGTTTGCGGGAAGTGATGAAAAGGTAACCTGGATCAAAGAAGAGTTGGGATTTAAGTTTGCATTTAACTACAAACAAGTTCATTTGGATTCCATCCTGAAAAAGTACGCTGTGGAAGGGGTCGACGCATACTTTGACAATGTAAATACATTGAGCGTATTACACTAAGAAAAACGCTTGGAAAACTGGTTTCGTTTGTCATTTGAAGGGTATTACGAGACTCATAATTTGTTGTAAATTTTTTTGTCTGCACCAGGTTGGAGGTGAGTTTACGTACATGGTGCTCCGGAATATGAACGAATTTGGTCGTGTTGCATTATGCGGTGCTATAAGTTCATACAATCACGATCCAAAAGAAACATACAAAGGTATATAAAAAAAACTTTAGACAAAAACTTTAAGCCCTCAATTATTGAAAAATTGCATGACTTTTTTCTGGTTTTTTTCGTGCTTTTCGCTTTCTACTAAATGGCCTTCTCTAGTTCCGTTTGACTACCAGTCCATGATTTACAAGCAAATTAGAATGGAGGGATTCATGGTCAACCGATTTTTTCATGAGGTATTATTAATCTTAACATGCAGTAATACTGTGTTTCAACGAAAATGCTAATCGTTACATTCATTACAGCTCTTTCTTGAAGACAGTATGATTATGTGTATGACAATTGGTGTAATGAAGAAAAAATATTGGTTTGTATTAGTGCAAGCCTCATAATGTGTAATAATTATTATTGATTGAGTTATAAAACGTGAGCTTTTTGCTTATTTATCAGTTTCCCGAGGGAATTGCCCAACTTACAGAGTGGATTCATCAAGGAAAGTTAAAAGTGCGTGAGACGAGAACGCAAGGATTTGAGAATATGCCGCAAGCGTTTCTAGATCTCTTCAAAGGGAAAAACTACGGCAAGTCTATCATTGTCGTGTAAGCAAGTGAGGCATGATGAAAGGGAAATTAACTGTACAGAATGTTTACATTTGTACACACTCTCTCTCTCTCCTGCAAATGAATAGATTGCAGAGAACAAGTAGCTACTGGGATAAGCAGAAATTCTATGTGGAAAAAATAAAAAGTATATAGCCTCAATAACAGTTTAAAAGAACATTATGAGTCATCATCATTCATACTTTTTTCTGCTGAATAATAAATCTTTTGTTGTACAAAATTACATTAGATAGGTGACAATCCATATAATAATCTATATCTTCCCATAAAATGTATACATACATACATAGGTACATAAACATTACATTCTCAGCGTGTAGCTTTAATCTAAATTTACAATGTGAATCAAGCATGAAGCTTCATCCGAGGAAATTATAAATCATTATTTATAGTGTGTACCTTCAGGGTACAGTAAAAACCACAAAAAACATGATGGCAATCAAATATGACGTACCACATTATAAAATTATTAATAAACATTCCGCTAATTATGACTACTAATACTGTTCATACGAAATGTCGTGTAGAAATACCAAAAATATATTGATTACTAGTGGCATTAAATATGAATATGGGTTATATTTGCATGTAAGAGAAATGAAAATTATTGATAATGAGAGAAAGTTAAAACAGTCAGCAGAGTGAAAGCAGAGGAAAGATAAATAGTGCGGCTTTTTCAATTGATGCGCAGATGATATATTGCGTAACAGCTAATAAAGTAAATTGGCATTGTCACATCCTAGATAATCCTATATTCTAGCGCTTAAAAAACAAGTAGAACGCTTACAGTACTGTCATATTAATTGTGATTATTATCGTGATTCGCGTGATAAAAACATACTACATATTGTAGCTTAAAGCTTAAATGAGAAAAGTCTCCCTAGTTAAATATAATATGGTGTAATGGAATATTATATGCTTAATGGTGAAAATCAATGTATTATTTACCTAGATGGAGCTCCAAGAATCAAATATGTAATAACAAAAAAATAAAGAGTAGAACATTAGGACCAAAAATTTGCAGAGTAGAAAACTTAACCAAGTAGAGAGAACATACAATCATACTACTATTACTATACCAAGTGATGCTATCTTGTGAACTGTACCGTCATAGTAGAAGAGCTACATAGCTAGACTAGATATATTTATGCACCCTGAGTGTATGAAATTGCAATCAATTTGTCGAAAAAATTAGCATTGTCCATGTGTCATCATTTTCTCATGCCAGGGTCTCTTACCTGTGATCATTCTTTCATTCCATATGAGATGCAGTATAAGTTGTATAAAAACCCGTATTATGGTTAATGACATAATGTCATTAACGTACCCCAGTATGTATAACCTGTACCTTAATATGTTGTCGATATGTAATAATACTATATAACCATACCTTTATCTAAAATGTGCAGTGCATAAAAGTTTTCAATTTTGTTTAATCATCTCTCTCATTAGAGAGAATAGTTGATATAATAATAATTATGTATAGAAAACCGCTATGATATGATATGATATACAAGTTTATGTGTGAAGAATGCTGATGAATAAATGTCTAAAAATTTTACAACCCACATAAACCAAATCATCAATCTATTTAATGTATGCATATTTACAATACATATCAGCGTTTCAAGTTGAATTAATTTCCCATGTTTTTTCATTAATGGCATATTACTCATTTTATCTAAATTATTCATACCCTGCGTTCATTTACACTGCTTTGACAGCATAATCAATAAAGATTTTCTTGAGTGTAACCACACAACTTTTTGGGGAGAACCACATCAAATTTTAATTATAGGGAGATGAGAGTGATAAGAAAACCTTTGTGCTGATGATAAACAAACATTAGCAATTGGTATCAGATATATCAATCCGTGGTGCATGATGGTTACAGTTTATAACAACATAGCACGAGCATAAACTCTTCATCTTTAAAGCGTACCAATACCATCATCAGTTTGTTTTCTAATTCTAATACCTATGTATCATCATCATCATTCATTATCATTATCATCCCAAAAGCGTACTTTGTTCTAAACTCCCTACGGATTCCGTAGTGCATAGGTGTATCTACCTATATGTTCGTCAACATTGCATTGCGAAAGCATTCAACCAGAGAGTAGTAAATGAATGCCCATGAAAATGACAGCGTTATTTTCTGATATGAGCCTGAGTTTGAGTTGCTTGCTGTCTTGTGAATTTATGTAAGCGAATGGGCAATATGCATCTAGCGGTAGCATATTGTATTAGTGTATTTTATAATATTGAATGTTGAGTTTTTTTGTACTAATTTAGACTCTTCTAATGATGACGGTGCAAAGAACTACAATGTAGTTACTACATGTGTAACCTTGAGATTTCTCACATGGTTGCTTCTGGTTCCATGATGTTGATCAGTCAGATTGACGTACATAATGTGTACTGCTGTTCAAAATCGCAAGGGAATTGGAAGGAAAAAAACTTAAAATTTGATGAGGACTATTGGGCTAAAGTTATATTTTGGTTGGGTGAATGGGTTCCAAAAATCCAAACTTTCATTGATGTACCGGCTTATATGCATTGGCTGTTGTCGCTGCTGACTTGAGATAAATTGACAAATTGTGGCGAGCCATGAGCCAAGCCTCGTTAATATGTAGGTTTATGGAAATTTGTCAGGACAAAATACGTGAAAGGAATAAGAGTACATATTGCCATCATTTTAATCAACAAACACTACTTTTTTAAATATTGAAGATGAGATGTACAAGGACGGCACATGATTGTGAATGCATAAAAATAAATATACTTTCTGTGCATGAAAGCGACACTTTTACTTGTTCAGAAAAATGTAGATAGTTTTTTACTGTGCGTGTGGAGTGGAGTAGTATTTATATAAAAAGTAGTTTTGATCTACTACATAAAAACATGTTATTTAGTTATTAAATATTAGCAATCTTATACATTACTTGCGACTTTGACTCCGACATTAATCAGTTTGTGTAAGAAAACATTTTTAAAATTTTAAAAACAACTTAAAAAATCAACGTCAGTTAAAGACTTTTGACAATCAAGTAATGGAGTACCTTAACACATAATAACACTGACATAAAAAGTGACTGTACTTGAACATTGAACCTGTCACATGCGATACTCATCAAACAGTGTGTATAAACTAGTGTTATGTAAGAATAATGTAAAATGTTACCTGCTTGTGAGAACTCACAATTCACATTTTGTTAAAGTTTACAATTTACTTACACATCGTAATTCTCTTTTTGCATAATTCTCTTGTACATTTTTTCAAGTGTTATGTGAGTTGTTTCACACAATGAAACAAGGCTGTAAACCTTAAATAATTCAGCAGAGATGTGTCCAGTCTATTAGTCACTTTTTCAAGTTAACTTAACTTACTCTTCACATTCATTATTATCAATAATTCCTTGCGCTATCCCAATAGCATTCTTTCATCTTTTCAGTTACGAAGTGCTTCATCATCATCGTCATAATAATAATTCAATTGTCACTTTGCATAACCACCAAGTAAATAATTCGATTGTGACTACGTTGCGCAAAACTATCCGTCGCGGCCAGTGATGAAAAGTTTTTTCCAAACTTGTTTCACTCTTCTACCTAAATAAAACCTATGCACACTTATAACCCGCTTTGCTAGGTTGGCTAGGTAGAAAAATGGCCTTGTACAAAAGTACATTAAGTCGTGCTTTACGGCATACATCTCCCATTATCACAGCAGCGTCGTCCCATTATTCTTCCCACGGCAATATTTTTGCTCCATCATTATCATCCACAATCCATCAAGGACAAAAGAGAAGATTTGGCGTGACAGAAGTTTACTATTTCAGCACAATCATTTCAGCATCAACCAACATGCAGGCAAAAAAATTTGTTTTGAGCAAACATTTCAACGGGGCACCAGTCCCCTCCGACTTGACCATAGTGGAGGAAACTCTACCTCCACTTCAGGATGGGGAAATTCTATGCAAAGCGGAGTGGCTGACAGGTCGATCTTTTTTTATAATAATCAACAAATCGAAAGCACATTTCAGATTTTGTCGTCCTAGTAACCATTAGTAGATACCATAGGTGTGTAACCAAATATGCAGAGTTTCCATGGAAATGTTAACCCGTTGGCGAGATATGGACACTTGAAATTTTTAAAACTTGACTTCGTAGATCCGGTCTGGTAATTGTAATTTTAACCGGATTCTCAAATAAAACAGCTCCATCGAACGGGAAAGAGTTGGAGCATAGCCCTCTTTCTCAAAATTTTGAAATTCGATTTTGGGGAAAAGTTATGCGCAAAAAAGTCGGAATTTTGATAAATTAGGCAAAAACGTTGCGAAACTACTGTTGTAGATACCGACAACCTTTTCTTGTATAGCTTTTAAAAGTACTTTTCAGTGTTTCTACACTACAGTGCGTTAACAAATTTTAAAACCGCTGATTCATTTGCGGATTTTCCATTCTTTTGCCCCACACAGACACTGCAAGTCCCAAATGAATACTATCTCTTGTACCAAACTGCGTATCAAGTATCCTGATTGGATGAAGGCATGCTCAGAAGTTATACCAGAAAAACCGAAAGTACTCATTCCTGTTAACTTTTTTTTAAACCGTAAAATGTATTTGCTTCTCAGTAGTCACGAAACTTATGTCCATGAACGCTGGGGGGTTGCAATAGCTTATTGGAGTATGATTAACGTAATTCCATTCAAAACATGTGTGCAGTTCTATGGTATATGTACACTGAAGTGGCCGAGGATTGTCATGGAAGTGGCAAGGGGTGGCGAATTTTCAAAAAAATCATGAATTTTTGTGAAACCGTTAGTGACAATGCACATGGAATTGAATGGTTACTAGGACGGCGAAATCCGAAATATCCCACGGATCTTATTATGTATCAAAAAATTATTTTCGTCTACACAAATAATTTATTCTGATGGATAATCAGTTTCAACATTTTTAATCATATTTTATCTTTTTTTTCGATTTGCTGTTAACCGAACCACACAGTTGACCCTTACATGAGGTAGGTATTTTTCGTTCAATTTTAATGCTTTTTTATCAGTATATTATGCGTTTTATGCTTTTTCAAAAATAACCATAAAAACTGTTAATTGTGCAAAACCTGCTTTGTCATCTATCTTGGCATTGCACTGTGAAAGTCGAATTGGTGAAAATACCTTTATTAAGCAATTCATGAAAGGAATATTTGGGTTACGCCCTTCAGCACCGAAGTTTTTATTTGTGTGGCATGCAAATGCCGTTCTGGATTTGATTAAAAGTTGGGAAGATAACGACGTGCTCAGTTTGAAAAGGCTGACTCTCAAACTTGTTGGGCTCTTTGCATTATTCACGGTATATTGGGCGAGCGAGCCAACGTTAGCTTCCATCTCGTTAGATAACATGAAGGGCGATGACCCAGTGCAAAAACTATTCGGTCTGCTCAAAATAATCCCACATAAACTATGAGAAAATACAATAAATCTAAACTTTGTATTGTATCCATCCACGCTCAACTGTTACACACAGCGTACGGAATTGTTTCGTTCTGGCAGGAAGGAATTGTTTCTAGGGTTAAACCAATCTCATAATCTGGTATGTGCACAAACAATTGGCTTGGCAACTTGTTAGTTAAACTCTTGAGTTTGGCGAATTTCGATACAACAGTGTTGCAGGCACATAGTTACCGACATGCCTCTACGTCGAAAGTTGCTGGAAGAGGAGTAAGTGTTGATAGTATTATCTCTCATGTAGGACGGTCTCAGCATTCTCCGGTGTTCGCTCGTTTTTATAACAGACCTGCGGTGTAGAATTGTAAAAATGCACAATGTGGTACAGCTTTGAATTAGAAGCATTTCTCCCGGTCTTCACAGACAATTACTACTGTAGTTCAGTATGATGTCTTCTGACTCCGGAAGACTCATGCAATCTCGATTATGCATCGGTTGGGCTACGCTCAACCTCGCATAATCATCTATTACTTGTGCATCCACTGCAAAAAAGAAAAATTTTACTGGTCAATATCACGAGCAATTTTTATGATTGCATCTTGCATTTTCGCACTGAAAATAAAAGTTGATTTATCGATTCATATGAAAAATTGCGACATAAATGAATGGTTTTTGTCTTGGGTTGACTTTTTTGATTTGTCATGATAAAAATATTTGAAAAAAATAATGAGGTTTAGGCAAAAATTTCTCGATTTGTGCTTTTATGCTCGGAGCGACAAATTATGCTTTTTATGCTTTTGAAATTTCCTGAAAACTATGAAAATTGGCCACTTATATGCCCACTACTAGCTTGTATAGGTGGCAACAAGCAGTCAAGCAGTGTCAGTGCTACTAATTCTTTTTATGCTTATTATGCTATTTTACCCTAGACCAGCCTCGGATAGGATGAAAGTTGGTGAGCAAATGCCAGGCGGTCAGGTTGCTCGTGTTATTCAGAGTAAAAGTTCAGAATTTCCCGAGGGAAGTCAAGTTGTTGGAAACTTTGGATGGAGAGATTTGACAATTGCCAAGGTTCTCCCTGTTGAAAAACGGACTGTGGAGACATTCTATGCTATGCCCGACATGAAAGGGCTGCCAGACTCATACGCTTTAGGATGCATGGGTATGCAATAAAAAATTTGAGCTTAACTTTTATTCTTTTTTGAACTTTTTTATCTCTTTCCTTTCAGGTATGCCCGGAAATACTGCTTATTTTGGATTAACCAGGATATGCCAACCCAAGGTGATAGGTTATTCAAAATCAGCACGATGAGTATTCATGCGAAAATAAACAAATGATATTAATTTTAACACTTTCCTCACCGATTAAAGTAAATTGATATTGACATTTTTCAATGAAGTAGGACTTATATATGTCGACTTACAAAACAAGTGGCCACTTTTTTATCATTTTGATTTTCAATTAAAAGGTATTTACAATGCGGATCCCAGAAAACCCACACTAGGTGAGTAAAAATTATTAGGGCTGCCGCTGATAGTCAAAATATATTGATTTTGCTGCAGTACATTATTATGTACATACGTATATGAAATTCAATTACTATTATAATCATTATTTTCGTTTTACAGTCCCGGTGGATTACGTCTCTATGATTTATAAAAATATAAAAATGGAAGGATTTGTCGTGCATAGATTTGGACGGGATTGGATGAGTGGAATTAACCAGTACGTAGAAAGTCTTCCTGAATTTTCTTTTTGTTTGTCATTGTTTCATGTACATGTATGTTATCGTTTACTTATGAGAGCGCAATTTTTTTATGCAGGATGCGAGACTGGATACTAGAAGATAAACTTAAAATTGAAGAGACAAAATACAACGGTTTTGAAAAAATGCCGCAAGCTTTCATTGATCTGCTTTCTGGTAAAAACACTGGTAAAGTGGTTATCCAAGTTTGATGAGGATCATTAGCATTTACACATTCCATGAAATAAATAAAATGAACTTTAAAAGGGCTTCCAAGTAATTTCAACAGCAGTAATTTGTTTATTGATTATTGACCATCAACCATGATCTTATTTTACATTGTGAACATTCCTTCGATGAATGCGAAGCGATGAGGATTGTGAAAACCCTTTCTCACAAACCTTACACTTGTACGGTTTTTCTCCAGTGTGGACTCGTTCGTGGATTTTTAGCACTTCTTTCCTTAAAAAACGTTTTCCACAATTTGGATATATACATTCATAATTTTTTACACCATTATGCTTATCAAGACAATACTCCCTAGACTTACTGTCTTTAAACTGCTTGCCGCAAACTTCACAAATGAATAGACGCTGTTTTCCAGCATGCATGTCCATGTGACTTGAAAAACTTGTCTTCCCTCTAAAGTTCTTTCCACATTCAGTACACTGAAACGCTGGTCTACTTCGCTGAGCGTCATCCAAATGAGTCTCCATATGATTTTCAAGAGATTGTTTCTCAATTGTGCGAAAATCGCATTTCGGACACTTTAGGGGTTTTTCCATTCCGTGCTCTGCCACCATGTGCCTAGTTAACGATGTCTGACTGGGAAAAAACTTGCTGCAAAATTTACACGTAAGTTTATGAAGTCTCCGCTCCATATACTCTGGCTCACGGCGCTTCTTATTACTTTTTTCGTTTGGGTCATTCATTGGTATGATCTGAATTACACCTGGAGAAGGGTTTGCTACGGCATAGTAGTGGAAGGGTTTTTTAGACGAAGAACCAGCTTCAATTTCTCCCTCCATTTCCTTTTTAACCTCTCTCAAACGTTTTTCCATCTCCATTTGCCGATCTTCAGGTTTTTTAATCAATTCATCGGCGAGTGGGGTCTTTACAACATTAATCACATTTTTTATTTTTGCACTGTCCTGAGCAGCAGCACCCTCAATATCATTCTTTGGTAACTTCACCGGATCGGATAGAGAAAGTGATCCTTCTCCATTTTCTCTAGGAATGTCAGTATCTCTAGTGTCTGCGGGAACAGAACAGGCAATTTTGAAAACACAATATATTATACTCAATATTGTTACTTTTGATATTTGGATTGTAGCTTACATCCTGTAGGATTCTTGTCAGCCACATTTTTTCGAAACTGCTTCACCAACTTCATTATCTCATGTTCATCAGCCTCACGGAAAGTTGACGTAGAGTCCATACTAACAAGGCCCCCACCATGCCTACTCGCTTCCTCTGGCAACTCCACAGATTCACTGTATTGCTTTGCAGACGTCGCTATTGCTTTAGTAATGCATGCCGAAATTTGCTCTGACAGCTTATCTATCGCCAGTTCGTACTCGACAAAGGCGTCATACATTTTATGGTAATACATAGGTTTGCATCGAATGCACAAGGGTAAATTCCCCGGACGAAGTCGACGCTGTCCATCTTTATTGCTTTTCTTCATTACTTGAATGTCCTGTAATGACTGGTCAATATCCAAGTGTTGACATACGTAAAGGAAAAGTCTCTCTGATGTCTTTACCATCACTTTCCTGTCCGCTTTTGCCTGGTCACTGTTAAAATTCCGGACTGGAGCATAGCAAAACATGCAATTTACGGATTTTTCCAACGGCAATGCAACACTCTTGACAGCTTTAATCTCTGCATATTCACAGTGCAAAATCTCTGATTTACTGTCCTCATTGAAAACCTTTTTATTCTGCGTACTTGATGATGAGGAAGCCATTTCTAAATACGTTATACTAATTAGCTATTAATACGTTTACACATATTGCGCAAAAACTAGGGAAAATTGCAACTTTTCGACAGCTGCAGTGTTTACAAAAAACAATTGTAATTTCCCTGCAAACTCCACACACCTCAGTCCAAACATTATTCTCCGCATTCACATGTTATTGCCAGGAACTTTTTGCAGTGCAGTATATATGACCATAAAGGAGAGAGACACTTTTTCGTGCAAGAATCTTCATCCATGGTGTGTGACACAATATACCTATATTTATTCATTTTTATTCTAATAATGCGGAGTTATCTATGTTTGGTTGGACTATTTATATGTATTTACATACACAGGTGCACATTACACATTATAAGCTAATCACAGAATCAAAAGAGAGCTAGCTCTAGTGCCCTTCCTCTGTTACCTACGGTAGGGACCCTAGTCCCTACTTACAATTCATATTATATTGGCTATACAAGAATCGGCTATATATGGTTACGGCTAGTTGTGAGTTTGTGAGAACTCTGGACTATACCGTGTCAATATTGTCTGTCTGCCCAAAAACATACATATATCTACACACACGACCCTTGAAATAAGGTTTTCTAATTTACAATATAGTTGGTACAGGGGCCTCATCCTCATTCTTCATTCTCATATACTCAATAATAGATTCCCCGTATATTTTCCCATTTAAAATTGTGTCCCAGCGATTTCAAAAACTTTAAATGGAAAAAATACATGGGATTTTATGAGGATATGCGAATGAAAAATGAGGATGAAATGGTGTACAAGGCCCCAGGTCAAACTAATGGAATTTTATGTGTATAAAACTATGCAGGCTGTATGAGTATGACTGTAAATTATTATGTTGGTGAGTTTTATCCAAATGAATCCATTTACATTATTTCGTGTCAGGAATCAAGTTGGTCTTCAATTTCATTCGTATTTTATGCCCTACATTTTCACAACCAAAAGAGATGTTTTCATTAACGTTTCTTTCCGCTACTTTTCACTAATGTAAAGTAGAGCAATCGACCACTGGAGCGCATGGCATGTATTGCTCAACAACTTCAAAAGTACTTGTTCTCTTTTGTTTTGGTGAATTCACAAGGTGAATTTCACATACGCGTTCGTTTCTTTCATTCACTTTATCCATGTTCACACTTCATTGTTGTAAAATCTTTCAAAGGATCCATGCACAGATCGGGAACACAGGAAAATTTTTCGTTTATATCTGCAATCCTCTTTCTTGCACGAATTTCAGAATATTTTGAAAATTTTCCAGCCAAACAGAACTAATATTGCAAAGCCCGTAAATACTGGTATGTGTGCACATGGCTTGTTGTGAGAAAAACATTTGTGGATACATTCTATTCCAATCCAATTCCGATTTCCATTCCATACTACACACAACAGTTACTTTATATTCCCTAGAAAAGTGCCTTTCGCAGTAGTGCAATATACTAGTGATGTAGCTTGTGTGTGTGTGTGTGTGTGGTAGCCTGTCGTGTCTGAGAAAGAGAGAATTTTGTGAAAGTTTTTTTTTCGGTTGGAAAGCTCCGAACAATCTGCCGATTCAACTCCCGATTGGTTTAGTTGTAACGTAGCATGAATGGAGGAAATCTCAGTCGGAGACGGAGGTAGGAGGAAAGATCGTGGTATTATCGTGACGTGATAATACTCCAACAGCAGCATAGCAAAATAGGAACGACTCGACTATTCTGTGTGGTTGGTTGGCTGGTTGCTGGTAACCGACTCTGTGAATAAGTATTCATGCATTGCTGCTGTTGTGAGTAGGCTTGTTTTTCAAATGCT
>JAHZMZ010003960.1:0-12960 GCA_027743805.1 Lepidocyrtoides sp. E14 | reverse complement strand
TAGACAGCATGTCTGGAATGACAAGAACAAGCTGAAATTAAACCGGAAAACCCGATTGTCTGCGGTAAAATTTAAATGTGTATGTTTTACAAAAAAATTCAATGGCATTTGCATAACAAACATATAGATAATGCATACCAGTATACAAACTGAGTTATTTAAAGATAGCAGTTGAAATGAGACACAACTTGGGAAAAGCACAAAAGCAATATTTTACTGCATTTTTACCGATGCCATTTTGCAGCAAAAGGATTTGTTTCTCGAGGCTGATTTCGACTGATTGTGAGTTAAGGAACACTAGATGTTTTGCACCTGTTCAAAACCTATAAAATATTGATGACAATGTTGAAAGGAAGGAAGTGAACCATAACAAGTAGTTCAAAAAATATTTAATACAATAATGGAAAACAGGATGATTTCATCGTTATGAAGTCACCATTTAATCATTTACTTGACCAACCCTATTTTTCCGCCAAATCTCCCATCATCCTGATTGACAGGATGGGAAGAATATGCCTCGTTGGTGTTTGGCTTTCCTTACAATGCGATATATGGAATATCGTTCTTTTGTAATGAACAGGCTAAATCGATAAATTATAACCAGCATATGTATGAATAAAGTTAACAAGCTACGTAGCGTACCACCCATCCAACCGTCTTCCTCTGTGTATAAGAAAAACTTTTATTTTTGGTAAACTAGGTATGTAAATTTCAATTTAAAAAGTTGAAAACATTTTCGGATTGATCATCTGCATATTTAACAATTCGACTTTTTTTTATAGTTTCAAAGGGTTTCATTGGAACAAGAAAGAGTTCGATTTCATGAAGAAATTTCAGAGCAAACCTTTTCCTGAGAAGCATTGTCGGACAATTTTCATAGGAATCCCAGTGCTGTAAAAGTTTTCGCATATTTACATTTGCTTTACTTCAATCTCCAATAAAAATGAGGTGTCGTCCAAAGTCGAATTCAGCAGGTGTTAAAATGTACACTGGTAACGGGGTACATTTACAGCAAGCCACCATCAGTTTGACACCAGGCGCGGTTTACATGATGAAAACCTTAGAAACCATTTTACCTTCCACTGTTGTATTTGTCGATAGTTTTAGTACTAAACTGCAGCTAACTGTAAATCAAGCTTACATAAAAAGTAAAATTTGGACATGTATCAGACGCACAATGCTGTCCAACATGCTGTTCCTATTTGTATTTGTTTCTCTTCGTCTGGAATGGCTGCATTCAAACAGGAACAACACCCGAACTCAAGAAACTAACGCAATGGAACAAGTTTGCATTAATGCATTCGCTTTCAGCATTCTTATTGTGGGTTATACTTTGCAAAACATGGTTCACGTTAATTATCCTGAATGTGCGTACGTAGTTTCCCAGCGTTTTCATGTTGTTCCGGCTCAATACGTTTTCAATTTAAAGAAACTCACTTTCGGAGACATTTTTACGCTGGGATTTGCTTACTCGTTTCTCTCAGTTCCACTTTTTGTTTTTCTTGTGCCGTTTGCCATCAATTATGATCCAGTGCAACTAATTTTGTCAAAGTGTGTACTACTAATGCAGCAAGAGTTTACACTGTGGATAAGCTTACTGGTTAAGTTTATATCAGGACTGAACTATTCTGTAACCACTTTCTACTGCATAAGATATGTGGTTAGTTATCTGCTAATAGCCATATTAATTACGGAAGGTCTTCAGCATTTTTCTAAACGTTTGTGCATTTGGCCTAAGCATTCTTCTGTGACAGAATTTTCAACAAAGCTGCAACTTTACAAGGCTCATCAATTGCTTTTAAGAATTGCAAATGAAGCGTTTGAAAGTTCTTTGCTGGTTTTGGTTCTATTTGGAGTTCTTATGGCTGCCACGTGCAGCTATGTGGTGATAAGGATGAGGCACCATCTTCCACTGATTGTGTACTTGACCGCAATAATTATGGTTTGCGTTTGCATTACGGTAGACTTTCTATTGCTGATTCTTGCCGACATTCCGAGGAGAAATGGGGAGAAATTTCGGATGCTATGGAGATCCGCTCTTAAAAAAGAGTTGAGACGGGAAAGGCGACAGGTTAAGTCGCTGTCTCCTATTGGATATAATATTGGACCAATGCGTAATGTGCGACAGTTTACAGCTCTTTTAATTGCATTTAGAATAATTGAGTGTACAGTTAATATGCTTTTAATTAAGTAATTGGTATGTTGTAAAGAAATGAATATACACGCCTATTATACATTTGTTAAAAACAACAATGACCCTCTTACATTTTTTATTTGCTTTTTTCCTTTCGCAAATCCGAAATATTAATCACAGGGTAAATTACTAAATTAATTTATGGCCTCGAAAGGGTATTTACCAGAATATTATAAATTTTTAAAAGACAGAAGAACTAACTTATTTACAGTGAACAATTACTCCATATACGTTAAAAGAGAAAGTATGCTTGCTACAGTGATGCCATTTCTTTTTTTAACCGTGAAACAGTAAATTCATGACGATTAAAGACCACCAATAACCTATTATTCATGTTTTCTCAAAACCTTGGTTCAAACTTAAATTAACATCAAATCGTTCCTCTATAAGTATGTAGTTTAATAAATTAGATGTATTAGTGCAAAGGTTGAAGACCGAAAGTTCCAGCAGGTAACTTAAAACGTTGAAGAAGATAAATCGGATTGTATGGATGTCATTTTTGTAGGAACTTTTCAAAATTTATTCTCAATTTTAACTTAAAACGTATAAATTTTCAGCAATGTATGTATGCTACAAATTGATGTTCGCTTAAATAAACTCCAGTAAACAAATTGTAACTCAAAGTTGGCTAAGGTTTCCAGAGTAAACTGTGTAATCAAAGGAAAATTATTTTAACTTTACAAAAGTTTTTACATGCAACCTTTAAATGCAATTATATTGAAGTACTACTGTTTATTTGTGGCTTGAAAGGCAAATAACTTTATAAATTTATTGTTTTCCTTGAGACTCAGCTAGAAGTAACCTGCCGCTTCAAGTTTCTGTAGAAAATCACGTTAAGAATGGCAACGAGATTCTTATTCTTCGCTGCGACAATGTTGGAAAAATTTACAGGAATTTATTGGTATCCTCATTTGATTTCTTTTCAGAGCAAAACCAATCAGTGGAAAATAGTCGCTAACCCGAAACAGTGCAAGATTTTTTTATTTGTTAACATAATGATTGTACCCTTTATTGGACTGGGCTCTCTTCTGTTGCAACTTTTTAAGTACTTTGTTCTAAAGGATAAATCTGTTGGGAGAGTTGTCGTATTTATTTTTATTTACTCTATCCATTCTATCCGTTTTATGTTGGGGGTTCAACTTGCCGGCAATAATTTACGGCAAAGACATCGTAGTTATGACAAATGCATTGGTACAATTTCATACTAAATTGACCCAGAAAAAATGTAAAGAAAGGTTTTTCAAAATAACCCATAAAAGCAAATCAAAGGAATCACTTTTTTCCTCGGCAAAATTTGCAGGTAGACTTCTTTATAAAAATGGGTGATTTTATGTCATTTTCATTTAATCAATGTTTTTTGTACATTCCAGCCCTACTGAATTTGATGGTCGAGATGATGGCGGATAAAATTAGAGCATTTATCACTTTTATGGTCGAGATGATGGCAGATAAAATTGGAGCATCTATCACTTTGATGGTGCTCTATTTTCAGCCTCTTGGGTTTATACTTCCATTGCTTGCAGTGGTTTTTAAGTTAGAGCCTTTTTACTACTTACTACTGGATTTGGGATTGCTTCCAAAACTTCCATTGATTGTCCAGTATATTTTGCGTTACTGTTTGTGCTTAATCTGCGTATTGGAGACACTGAGAACGGTCGGTATTTTTTCGATTGGAAGTTTAATCATATTCATTTCCATATATGAGTTATTATGTAGCTTAGAAACTTGTTCAATTTCAAACCAAATTGTTTGCTTATACCAGACTCTTTCAGTTATTCATAAAAATGAAGATGTGCTACTGAGATACTCCATTTTTATGTATTTATTAACCGGATTTCTGCTCGGCGTTCTCTTTAATTGCTTTGTAATTATTGGATGGCAGATATTTCCGTTACCGTTTTACTTAATGTGCATACCTATAGCTTTTATAATACATTTTCTAATACAGGTAGGTGTCTCCCTTTGTGTTCGTTGCCATGAAAGGAGTACTAATAGCATTATGCATAAATGGCAGTACGATCTGCTCTCGAGAGAATGTATAGCAAGCAAGTTATCTTGTTTTCAGCGAAGGGTACTTCGTAGAAAGATTCGGACTTTGAGAAATATAACCTTCCATTCAGGAAATGTTGCTGCTTTAGACCGAATAACAAACCTAAGCTATATGAATTACATTTTGAGCAAAACAGCAGATGCTCTTTTGCTTTATCGAAAGTATGTTATGAAAAGGTAGATTGTAAAACTTCTTTTGTTAGGTTTCATTGTAATAAATTAAGTCAATTGATGATGGTAATGCAAATGCTTGCTTAAATAAGTTAACGAAGAAAAAGGAACAAAATAAAAAAGAGTGGGTTTTCAGACTCAAAAAAATAATAACTTGCATTAAATATTTAAATATCGATAAACATTAGCTAAAATTTATATTGTCAGCTTGGATGCTTTATTTTAGGTTGAATGTTTTGGGGAAATTGAGACATTACTTAAACAAAGGAAAATTATCGAAATTTTGAATCCGCATTCTTTTGGCTATATTTTTAATAAATTGTATCAACTCTTTTCGATTTTACCGAAGCGTGGTTACATATTTCAAAACTTTGTATGCATACATATATTCCTGTATGGTTTTCAGACTCAAAAAAATAATAACTTGCATTAAATATTTAAATATCGATAAACATTAGCTAAAATTTATATTGTCAGCTTGGATGCTTCATTTTAGGTTTAAATTTTTGGGGAAATTGAGACATTACTTAAAGATAGGAAAGCTTTCGAAATTTTGAGTCCGCATTCTGTTGGCTATATTTTTAATAAATTGTATCAACTCTTTTCGATTTTACCGAAGCGTGGTTACATATTTCAAAACTTTGTATGCATACATATATTCCTGTAAATAAATCTGAGGTTAGCTACTACTACTACCCTACAAATAAATTTCTACACGTAAATAAGCGTTTTTTTCGGGTTACCTCTGTTGTAATTTTTGGTGGATTACATTTACCTTTATACGCCTTTTTGATATCAGTATTTCTCCTTAATTTTTGTATATATGATTTTGTTGATTATGAAAATTTATTTATTTATTTTTCCTGGGTAACCAGCGCATGTATGTATGTAAAGATATTTTATATAAGCCTGTAATATTGATAAATTACGTACTTAAGTAAAATCCTACCTAAATCACATATTACCAGATCTGTCTGTGATGTAACAGAGGAAAATTCAATACACTGCGCACTGAATTGGTATCTACAGTTACAGTTGCTGTGCCAGATTGACATTGCCAATATGTACAGTTATTTGTATATGCCTAACTTGACTTGGTTTTACTGGATAAGCTGACAATAAATCGATTGCAGTGGTTGTCATATTTCCGCTCATTCCGTATTTCTTCACAATCTGCGTAAGCTTATAATGGAAGTAAGTGGATCCGTGTTTCGAGTTGCCAAATGTTGATTTCTAAACCAATTTTCTGTACAAACCATTGAAAGATAATGTTTCATACATAATTTGTTATTGCAGTGAAATAGGACTGCATACGACTATCAATTGAAAAAATACGGTATTTAATAATACGTCGTGACGAGCATCTATATGTGGAAATAACAGTGGTAAAACCAGTCTCTTCAAAAAATGTTCTGTTCTTAAGGTAGTCAGTTTTAGCAGTCAGAAATTCATACTTACCTTCAAAAACAAACTTCGACTGCATCATATTTTTAGAATTTGTCATAACCGTAGTTATATATAATTTTAAATTCAAGTGCCTTTTGAAAATAGGATTTTATTTGCTGCATTGGATATTTTAAGAACCGAAAGAACAAAAATATAGTATGATGAAACTGAAGCTAAAAGCCGCATATATGTAGGTACTTAAAACTGACAAATACATACATACCTAAAATAAAATTTTATTGCATCAAAATCCTCATAATATTCAATACAGCTACTTTTGGATTTTACGTGAATTTATAAGCAGTACAATATTCATGTAAATCTAATTTGATCTGTTTTTCCCGCAGGTGAATTTTTATCCCAAGAGTAGTACATGTTAAGTTAAAAAGCAAGCAATTTCCTTCTGCATTCATTATGCTTCTTTTAAGAAATTAAATCAATATCGCGATTAAAATTTGCTTTAAATATTTATGGTTTTGCTTGCTTAACATTACCATATTTGAAATCAATCAATATCTCCTTAATCAGATATAACATTTTAAAGTTTTTCCCTTGTTGCTGAGCTACGTACATTTTAAGTTCTGACGTGCAAAAACACAATTTTGTAGTTTAATCAAGCATACGCGTGCATAGAGATAGCCCTACGCTAAAAACAGCAGTCCCACGCTAAAACCAAACGCAGTGCAAGAAACCTCAAGTTACGATGATGTAGTATTACTGGTAACCTTATAATATATCCTTTCGCAATGTCCGGATAGCATCCCTTGGGAATTAAACACTAGAATCGTGGAAAAAATACAAAAATTGCTTACCTCAGTAAATCAAGCTCGTCATAAATCATTTTCCGCAAGAATGAGTTCCTTTCGCATCTCGGTTAAGACTTTTAACAAAATCGGTCATCTAAAACGTTTATCTGAATCCTCACGTGCATTGACACCAGGAAGTGTTTACATAATGAAAAAATTAGAAAGTATTTTACCTACTGTAGTTACAGTTGAGGGAACAGAACCATCAGAAATTAAATTATGTGTGAATCAAAAATACACAAAAAACTTACTGCCAGTATGTCTAAAACATTTCATGTTGACTGCTGCGCTGTTTACATTCATGTTTGTGTTTGGACGTCTTTTATGGCTCGTTTCGCACAAACAGGATCGACACCACAATCCAATAAATAATAAAATGGAGCAGATATGTGTGAACGTGTTAGTTTTGTGTTTGACAATTTTGGGAGTCAATCTATTCATAACGCTTCATTCCAACCCTTGCGAGTGCGCTGAATCTATTACGCAGCGTTTAAGCATTGTTCCAACTCCTTATGCTCTAACCTTCAAGCTTGAGATAATTACCATTGGCGATATTTTCGCACTAGGATTCTGTTCCGCTTTTCTTGCAGTTCTGTTCATGGTATTATTTGCTCCCCTTGCAATCAACTACGACCCTCTACAGCTAATTTTGTTGAAAATTGTAGAAGTAGCAAACGAAAAGCTTAAGTCTCAATATTTGCTAACGTTGGCAATAAAATTTGCATCCGGAGTTAGTTATTTCGTTGTGGTATTTTATTTTTTAAGACATATCATGACATACTTTTTGATAACCATAATTTTTACGGAAGGACTTCAACAACTTTCTAGGCGATTGTGTATCTGGCCTGATCCCTGTTATTCAAGTGATTTCAGGGAAAAGTTGCATCTTTACAAAGTACATCAATTACTTCTCACGGTAGCCAATCAAGCCATACAAACATCTCTACTGATCTTTGGTTATATTTGGGATTGTTATTGCTGGTACCTGTAGTTTCATTGGAATACGAATGTATCATCAGTTGCCGTTAATTGTATACCTAGCAGCGATAGTTCTTGTTTTCGTGGCTTTTACAGTTGACTTTTTATTGCTGCACCTTGCCGATATTCCGCGTAGAAACGGAGAAAGATTTCGAATGTTATGGAAAGCTGCTCTCAAAGCAGTGTATAAAAGAGAGCGTTGTCAGATTAGTTCTATGCCCCCGATAGGATACAACATTGGACCGATGCGGAATGTCCGGCAGTTTACTGCACTTTTAATTGCTTATAGAATAATCGACTGTACAGTAAATTTACTTTTAATTCATTGAAGAAATGCTACCTAGTATATAAAGCAATGTATGTATACGTTTTAGCTAAAACAAACTAAAGTTCGTAATTTTAAAAAATTGCCGAAGTTGCTTTCGAAAACATTCTTTGTTCATTGGTCATATAATGTAATTTTTTATTCAGCTGAAAAAAAAACTTTATAAAACTCTCGAAGCTAAAAGATATGAAATTATCTTGGACACGTACTTAATGATTTTTCATAGGTTTTTATATGTAAATAAATGTAAAAGTAAAAATGCAAGTTGAGTAAATAAATGATTTTATTTTGATATAGTCAAACATTTTGTGCTCATGCATAATATTGTTTTTATTACGTACCATCGCATCTTCTTCTGTTTACTTTTAAGGCTTCAAAAAAATTATGCGTACATTCATGAAAATCTTCAAGTCAAACCTGCTTTCGTAAATTTGTAAAACATCACTGTATTCAAATGGCACGCATAATTTGTACGTACGATGCTGGTGCAAGTCATTTCGTCGCTGAAGATGACTTATTTTTACGATATTATAACTGCCGAAAAAATTTTGAAATTTATGCACAATGTTAATTCTAAAACGCTAGGGGAATTTTTTTACGAAATCGATTATGATGCTATTAATGCACGGAATTGTTCGCAGCGAACTGAGCACAAGCTTTTTCTAATACTTTAAACCGAAACTTTAAGGATAGGACTACCTGCCATAATAGGTCTTTTAAATGGCAGTTTTTCACTTGATACGTAAAACGATAATAACGGCAACTTTTGCTGTCCAGAAAGAATTCTTGTTGTTAGGTACAGAAAAATCGGGTTACATATCTTTAAAAAATTACAACACCACCAAGCCATCGCGACCAACCGTTATGCAATTAGATGAATTCAGAAGCCCATCATGATGCGTGCATGAGCTCTTGTTCTTCGGGAATTTACGGATAGTATAATTGCATGTATTTTGGCTAGGTTTATGTTATAAAAGCCGTTGTTCATCTACTATAATCTGCTGACTTTAGAAGCACAGTTCATATGCCGATTATGCTGAGTCGGGTAGTCGGTAGTATAATGTGCATACTTGCATGTATCAATTGCAGATTACTCAGTTATCGTAATGACCGTATAGCAAAAAAATGTAGACAAGTAATGAGCTAAACAATTACTTAGACTGATATTTTTTAAATTAGACCGAGTACCGATTTTAAAACTATCATAAACGCATTTTGCTGGTAGTTTTATTCGTGCATGAAAATTGGCGAATGTCAAATTACACCAGTTCAGGAAAGGAAATAAACTTTTACCAAATTATCTAAAACATTGGTATTTTAAGAAATAAAATTGTAATTGCTACTACAGATTGCCATAATGACTTATATGCGAAAAAACAGACGGTTAAAAAATAAGCAGTTATACCAATCTTCATAATTGCAAAAAAACTTTGTCCCTACAATAATACTTCAATTGTTAAATGTTTGAATGGCAAAAATTATAAAAAATGTATACCTAGTTCCAATTTTTAACAAAAAATGTAGGGTAGCGCAAACATGCCCACGATAAAAATGCTCTCCTTTTTTCAGTACTTGGTGCTATCTCGCAGTAGTCAGAAATTCTCCTGTTGTAGTTTTGTGGTTTATTCGTTGTGAAATCATCAAAACCAAGATTTTTTTACTACAAAGGCATATACACTAAAATATTTTTAAAATACCCGTATCGAGTCTTTGAAACAAAGTCTGTAGGACTACAGACTTCTGTAGTAATAATCATTAAACCACAATGCCTTCAGGCAAAATGAGATCGCATTCATCAAACAACACTATTCGTCATATAAAGCGCTTTTTGGAATCATCACGGAAGATGACACCAGGGAGTATTTCCGTGATGAGGACATTGGACAGTATTTTACCAACTTCAGTTACCCTCGTAGGAAACGAACCATCTACCCTAAGTGTACGTGTAAATCCCAGATATGAGAACGACTTGACATCAGTTCGTTTAAAACAGACCATGCTCTTCATCATGTTCTTCACCTTTTTGTTTACAATTGGTCGAGTGCAATGGCTCTTTTTAAATCAACAAGATAAGCATGGAAATGATATAAATAAGAGAATAGAGCAAATGTGTGTGTATATACTAATTTTTTGCTTGATAGTTTTAGGCTACACTCTATTCACCACGCTTCATTCTTGTTCAGATGAGTGTGCACATGTAATTACACAGCGTTTAAAACATGCTCCAGTTCCTTACATTTTTGCTCTTGATATGACTAAAATTACCATTGGCGACATTTTTGTGCTAGGATTTTCCTGCTCATTTTTTTCGGTATCAATAATGGCATTATTGACTCCAATTTCAATCAACTACGATCCCTTACAGCTAGTTTTGGTGAAATTTGTGGAAGTAACAGGAGTAAAATTACATTCTGAAAATTTACAGAAATTTACTGTACAATTTACAACAGGAATTACTTATTTTATTACCACATTCTACTTCTTACGACATGTAGTAGTGTACTTTTTGGTAACCATAATTTTTACGGAAGGACTACAACATCTTTCCAGTCGTTTGTGCATCTGGCCTAATGTTTCTTATAGACGTGATTTCCGGATAAAGCTGAAACTCTACAAGATTCATCAATTACTTCTAACGGTAGCCAATCAAGCTATTCAAACATCGTTGCTGGTTTTGGTGATATTTGGGATTGCAATTGCTAGTACTTGCAGCTTCATTGGAATACGAATGTATCAGCAACTACCGACCATTTTATTTCTAGCTTTTGTAGTGGTCGTCTTTGTTTGTTTTACAGTTAATTTTTTGTTACTGCATTTTGCTGATGTGCCGCGCAGAAATGGAGAAAAATTTCGATTGTTGTGGAGATCAGCGCTTAAAACGATGTATAGTTGTGAACGTTACCAAGTTAACTCCTTGCCTCCAATAGGCTACAATATAGGACCGATACGAAATGTACGACAGTTGACTGCACTTTTAATAGCGTATAGAATGTTTGACTGCACAGTAAATTTGCTGATAATACATTAAGGATTCGTCAAAGAGGAATTGACATTTTTTAGACTTTTAGTAATTCAATCAAGCTAGTCCTGTCTTAGCTGTACATGTAACGCTTTCACTAAGATTATATGTCATCATACCTGTGCAATGACTGTCACGACTCAGGATATAAAATGAAAGAGAACTTTTCGATTAATAAAACTATTATTTGTATGATAAATCTGACATTGAATTTCTAATATACCGTGTTAATTTAGTTCCTGTTTAATTGTAGCTCCCCTATATACAACGCCCATTGAAAAAGTAAAAAAATTGTAGCCCCTATCCATTTATTGCCCTCAATAAAAATGTACAAATTAGTTGGGTTAAATTAAATTATCTAGTTGAAGTTTTTCATCAAACTTTGCCCTAGCTTCAAAGTCCATAGATGCTCAAGTTACTTACATGCATAAGTAAAATCCAAATATTAATGCAGTGGAACTTAATGTTAGATTTTTCGCAACCAAGACCGCTAATATGGAGTGAACGCACACTTATTTAACTGTGACAATATAGTGCATGTATTAATATATAAAAAAATTGTGCGTCTATCTACTAAAACAAACCGACAAATCAAATGACGAAGTAAATTCGTGTAAAACGTTGCTGAATTGTTATTATAAATAGAATTTTTGGAAGCATTAGCTTTAATAACTTTAGATTAAGGTTATTCATATATTTGTTTAACACAGGGTTATACTCGGTTCCTCTCATGTTATTTGCATAAAAATCCATTCCACACTTCTAAATGAGCACAGGAATATTCCATATTACGAGAATAATACAAAAACAATTTTAAATCTGCTCTACAAGCAGTGTAGACCATACAGTGTTCCATAGTCTTCGTATGTTAAGATAACTACGAAGTTTTTCATGAATTTAAGTAGAAAGGTAAAATATTGATTTAGAGAAATCATTTAAATTCCTTTTAACTGCTATATCTAATATTAAAATGAATGTGATATTATCGTACCTTTATGTGAAGAATAAATGATATCAGTCTTCTGCCGTTTTGGTAATGTGCTTATATCAAGCACAAACTGCTTTAATTCGGTATTGGAAGCTAATAGAACGAGACAAGTAGACTGATATTATTAACTTTCGTTAAACGCTTGTAGTAGCATCGTTACAAGCATAATTGCCATCTAAAGCGCATTAGAAATTATTACAGCGCATCGCTTTTCTCATATCTCTAGTCACACAGGGTCAATCGGTCTGAAATTTAGTACCAAAAGAAATGTTGACCTGACGTTTGTCTGCGTGCCAAATATGACATATGAAGTCAATATGACAAGCAAAATAAAAGTTGGAGTGTTAACAGACAGACACATGCACACACAGACAACATCGCATACGAACGTCAATGACTCTATGGTATATGAATTCATAACCCACCAAAGTTGTCATTGGTAAAAATCCGTGGAGTGCAGTGGTCATTATGATTCTACGCTGGTGGATTTTGCCAATTCGCAAATAACTATTTTTTACCAAAAAAACAGGAAACTCAAAAATCAAAAAAACTTTTAAAAATATTATATTGCATCAATTTTGGGAATAAATCGTAACTCCACAGCTTTTCATGTGCAGTTATTTTTACTATCCATCCAGCATAAACGAAATCAATACTTCGATTATCGCAAAATTGTAGTAACTCGCACTCGATGTATACGTTCAGTTTACACAACGGTTAAGGAGTTCTTATAGTTTCTAGAGGGAAGCATTTTCTCAATATCCCACAAATTTAAAAAGTTGCAGCTTTCAGTGATTTCACATCAAGTCTGAAAAAAAACTCAAACACTTGTACAGAGACAGAGTATACAATTTTTTAACTATATTTTTACCACTTTGCTGCATTCGCAACAACAGGGAAATCAAAATTGTTCTTGGAATTGAATTATTGAATATTTTGTACAATTAAAAATACGCAAAAAAACTGAATGCAAAAATGCGTTCC
>JAHZMZ010003958.1:0-28310 GCA_027743805.1 Lepidocyrtoides sp. E14 | reverse complement strand
AACTTCTGGGCATGCTATCACCCTATCAGGAAATTTAGTATGCACGTTGGTACAACCTATGCGTATAAGGGGTAGCAGGCATTTGGGCTTAGAAGTGTATGCGTGTGGCAGGAGAGTGCAAAATCTGAAGATTTATGAGCGTTCTTAAAAATATGTAACAAAGTGTATCCACTCCACGACATCTGATTTCTTGACAGAATTAATTTCAGTTCCTCGTTTTGATAAAAATATGTAATGGAAAATGACAATTATAATGTTGATATATGTTTAGTGGACTGCCTAGAAAATTCCTTCCATTTTAATTCCAATTCTGATTAAACTTACAAGTAGTCAAGTGATAAATTAACACGGAAAATCGTTTACTCTGACAGGCAAGGGGTCTTAAATACTTTCAATTTTTCTCATAAATATCTGTAAACGAGAGTTTCTTTACAGCACAATCAAAATGTTTAGATTCAAGAAAAAAAACATGTTTAAATCATAAACCACCCTGAGCAGTAAAATGCTTCCGGTAGGTAATAATAACATACCTAGCTAGTCAATATTTTTATTTCAATTTTCTAGTCTCGGTTTCAATCTAGTTAATTATAAACTCGTTGTTTTCCGATATTTTGTTAGGGCCACAACCTTTCAAATATATAGGAAGGTCCATCAGTATATAGTTAGTAGTAGTAGTAGCAGTAGCAAAAGTACTTATTATTATTATCATAATGTCTTGTATTCTTAGGAGTAACTTTTATGGATATTTAATCAGTGCCAAATGTGTTTTCAAATTCGTAATGCAGTAATGGTCATTAGCCAGGATTTCAACATTCCATTGTAGCAATTGTTATTATTATTTCAACTTTCTCAAAGAGTGAAAAAAAACACAATCAAAAGAGTGCATGTTTCTTCAACATGATTTCACTCAGAGAAAAAAAGTTGAAATTAGTAGTTTGACCTTTTGAAAAACAACATTATACTACTTAAAGAAGCAATCAAACACATACAACAAGCATCGTTTCAGCAGTGGAAAGGAAACGTTTTGAGACATTAAAGCAAAAGCAGTGCAATTCTTGAATTAAAAATATCAGAATTCTGATTTACAGTACAAGCAAAATAATAATGTTTTAGACTTGCTAAAAGCAAACCCATCAAAACGAAATAATAAGTATATAAAGAATAGTTTTTACTGCGCGTGGTAATGGTATGTGGGTATTTCCATATTTGGTATCGTTGTCAAAAAGCCCAAGTATGCTTTCCAAACAAAATAAGTTTTCTGTTATACTCATGACTTGCTTATTTATTTTTTATCGTAAGTAAATTTTTGAAGTGATTAAAATGAGAATGCCTTTCTCAATAACAAGCACAAACGGAAAGTATAATATCTGTCTGTACTACTAGTCTTTTTTTCTTTCAGAGCAGAGATGAGCAACAGAAAAGTTTTTATTTAATGGTCAACTAATAGATAGGTAGGTTATCTTTACATATTATAATGTATCGTACTAAATAAAAGGTTATTAAAGGGGTCAGTTATCAGCGGTTATGAATGATGGTTATCATCAGTCTCTCATAGTCAATCAATACAGTATACATGGTTCAATCTTCAAAAATTATAGGGCAATATACCACGACGCTTATATGACGAAATGCACATAAAGTCAGTCATGTAATGAATGAATCATGTCAAAGCTTACAAATTGCTAGTATTTTAATATTAAAGTTAGACTAGTGTTGTTGATGAAACAAATTTACCATTTTCTTTTCTTCTCATGATGACGAGGCAGTTGAATAAATTAATAAGAACACATTAATTTCCTGATTTTATATAAAAACCAAAGAAAAATCTGAAAAAATTTTCTTCCATTTACGACTCCACCCAGTTAAAAAATGTTATTTGAAAGGCATACAAATAATAATTAAACTAAACTACACATTAATAACTTTTGATTTGTTTTGATGAATCAGTGTTATTATAATAATGACATGATCAAATGTGTACATCTCAGCAGAAACTGGTTTAAAATTCCAGTGTTTTATGAGGTGAAGTAGACTGTGACCTTTTTGACCTTCTTAATATACTTCAGATAATAACTGTAAATGTAATGCTTAAGTATTATTATTATTAATCAACAATTAAGCTATTACTTATTTTAAGTACTTACATGATAATACATATTATGCATATTATTCCTATAAAAACTAGAGTATAATAGCGTATTACTTGATTACGATTGTTGTAATTTTTGCCGAGCAAGGTATGTGCCATTCAAACTTCACCACAACGTTGTTTCGTGTTTTCGATTGCGACCAAAACTTCTACATGTACATCTAAAGTAAGTTAAACATAAAAAGGGGCATTATCATGCCACTTTCTTAGATTAAATTGCTCAAGAATAGATAAAGATTCAATAATTAGTAGAGTGGACTTTTAAAATAATGGTTAATAATATGACATTGACTGGACACTACTCCTTCTCCTCCCTGAAAAACCTAACAACAGTGAGACAAACTTATGCACAATTGCACACACAGGTTTTTAGCGATATTAAATGCGCATTCGTATTGGATCCCTTTTCGCGTCTTTAGTGCAAGTGGCGAAGAAAGGCTTTATGCACTTTAATTATTTTTAAGAAAACAGGAAAATTTGACGAAAAAAATCAAAATAAAAAAAAGATTTAAAAAAAGCAAATAAAAATGAATGCAAAATTTCCAAAAAAACGTTTTCTAGATTAGAGTAAAAGCTTTAAAACTAGAATTTTTAAGAGTATAAATCCATCCAGATTAAATAAAAGTTAATAACAATATGAAGGACACAAGACAAAAGATATGTTGACACTTTTTAAGTGTTGTACAAAACCGGCATTTGTTTTAACAATACCGCATTATCATGAATGTTTAATGTCAAAGGTTACAAATCAAAAAAACAGATTGAATTCTCGGAATGCGTACTAAATAAAACTATAAGGTGTTCTTGTAAAATGTCTACTTATTATGTAATGCTTAATAGATGAAACCAATACGTAGAAATCTTTAAATAATGTGTAGAAATCTTAACTAACAAGTTATAAAAGTTGTAATGAAATCAAATATTTACTTATATGTCATAATGATGTTTAAACTAGTAATCTGTCATTGACAGTTATCCCGAACACTGGAATCTTTACCCACACAGCAGCAGCAGCATGTTAAATATACATATATAATATGTTTGAGTATGACTCTAAAACAAATTCACAAGAGAGGAAAACGAAAAGCTGTAATGAAGATGGGAAAACGGAAAAGTATATAGTGCTTAGCAATGTGTCAAAGAGCAGCTTGCGGGTAACATTTTATGGAAATAGAAATTGAAAAGATTTTGAAACATTATTGTAATGTTAAGATTAAAACAATCTACATTAAAAGTGTAACATACAACTTTCAGTGGGGACGGAAAATTTTGGGGTAATGTGACAGAATTGTGAATTTGTATTATATTTCTTGTCAATCTACCGTATTCAATGAATAATAATGCTATTATGATTGTTAAATTAGTAATAAAATGTGGTGTAGCAATTGTGATGTATTTAACTTCCATATGAGCTGTGAATAAAGTTGCTATTAATGTACTGAAAAAATAATCATTTGTTTATCGTTGTTTCTATTATCCAGTTATTGTGCATTTAGAGAGTTATCCTGACGAAACCAACATCAAAGACTTGTTATCATGAATCAGACTACAAATTATAGTAGTAGACTACATTTTTGTAGTCAGAAAGTTGCCGCTGGCTTTGTGGGCAGGTCAAGTTGACAAAATAAACAGGTTGTCCTCTTGCATAACTCAAGGTCAACTATTCCAGTTTTACCTTCAGGTCTTGTCATGTGGTGCGCCGCTAAAGCAAGTTATGTGGTGATTAGTAGAATGGATAGAGGACGACTTTTAACGTGGACCGGACAACATGTTTGTCTGTCATTGTCTCTTAAGAAATATTTTCAATGCATTAACATCAGTAGACACACGCCTATCAATAATGAGCGTGTAAAATCAGTCAAACTTACACAGAGATTTGTTTTGTGCAGCTAAAGTACAATTGATCAGTCAAGATTCAATTTAAATGAACTTCACATCTTTTATTTTCTGATGTTATAAAATTTTCACGCAAGGAAACAAAAACAGCAAATCTCTATAAATTACACATGTATGCGGTATCTTCACACAATTGCAGGCGTATACCAGGTCAGAGTTACAACAGCGTAGTAGAAGTTCTAGTTCAAGGTTAGCAATATGAGTAGACGAATTATGTAGTTTTCAGGATAGTGTCAGCACTGTTTTTGACTCCCTTATTTACACTTGCAGATATTAAAAGATAAAAGATCGTACCTTAATCAACTCATCTGTTGTGCAAAAATTCACATGTTTTCGCGTGAATTGCATGCGAAAAATAATAAAAGAGTAAATACTTGACTTTTGAAGCGGATGTCTAATGCTTTTTGGCATACATGGGAACCTGTAGGCAAAAAAATGAGTGATGGATGATGACTCAGATAGGTAGGCAGGTAATAGTGCGCAGTGGCGGAAGAGTAGTTGAAGGACGGTAGTAGCAGTGAGCTAATCATAAGTCTGCATTTCTGTACGAAATATTGAGAAATTGCAGAAATAAAAGTCACGCAAGGAGTTTTTTTTACTACATCGTCATTATTTACGTACATACTTATAGCGTAAGAACCATTTCTGGAGATTTTTAATGGAGTGGTTACTCCTACAAATGCGCTTTGCGCTAGTTGAATGTACTTGAAATGAGTTTGTTGAATTGCTTTGAAACAAAATGTGAAGGAACGCATTGTTTGCTTAGAAAAACATTTTGCATTTTCTTTGCCCAGGTACAACTTCACACTGGAATCATTCTTCTCTGGTGATTAGAAAGACAACATCCAGTTTTCTTTTCGGGGAGACGACCCTGAAATTTATTGTGGTGCAAGTTTTAAAATATTACCTATTGACACCTCTCAGAAAGCGTTTTCCACTTTGTATATTTTAAAGTCAGGTTTTTTGTAGGTGTCATTGTCAAAATTGTTAAAACCTAGGAACACAGGTAGTGGTTTTTGGAAAGTATTCAAGCACGTAAGAAGACATCTCATTTTATCAGTTTCGCAATTTCTTTATTTTGTCAAGAAAACTAACGTTTTTATCCAGTCTGAAATCTCAGTCAAAGAGTTCAAGTATTCAAAGTATGTATATGATTAACTATTGAGAAAGAGTTACCTGACTTGAAAGGCGCATATTTGTTACAGCGATCATACGATACGATGACGCTAAAAATAAAATATTTTGACTCACCCAGAGATACATTGCAATTAGGAAGAGAATCCCCCATCTCATCACACAACTGCAACAATTGGTTGACAATATTAAGAGGGGGCACAGGTCACAACAACATCGTATCATAAACATGGCAGTGCAGTATAATAATCGAAAAGCATAATATTATTCAGCAAATTGAGAGAATCTTTACATGAAACCTGAACAAGTCAAGCCAGTATAGTAGTGAGCACTCTCATTGGTTAATTCGTTTTCAAAGATTCCCCATCAGCATAATATTCTTGCTCAGTTTACACATACATATGTACATAGCAAATGTCATAGTTCATTACTATATTTGGTACTGCTCTATTACAAAAATATTTATTAATATTTGACAACTTCTTGCAGCCAACTACTGCCTCGTCTCGTTCACTGATCATGTAAATACACAAACAGTTGCTTATGATTATGTTTCTACGTTTATTGCATTTTCGCAACTTGCAATCATAAATGTAATCATATAAAGTGGGGGTCCAACATCATAAACGCTAAATAAAAAACATTACACCACTATGTGTGTGGTTGATTTTCTTTGATTAGTTATCACAGCGCAGCGCACAGATTGGTGCCTACACTGTCTAATTTGCATATTGCATTAAAAGGAACATGATAAGGTGGTTATAAGTAGTAAAAAAATTAAGGGCCGTCACTTGTACAAACTTATGTATATGTTTAATGTATTCTCTCTAACTCTGACATATTTTACTATTTTTTTCATTTCTTGCAGAACAAAAAAAACAAGTTAACCTACAACTACAGCACGTGCTGCTTGTATAGTGTGTAGTTTGTACATCTATAGCCAGCAACTTGATTAGCTTTTATAATTTTTGTGCAACTCTTTCCCATATAGTTAGATATTGTATAGGCGAAATTCGGCAATCAACCTATGTGACTTATCAATATCAATACTGTAGTGGCTTGTATTGTTGTGCATATTATTCTGCTGCATGTAAGTGACGACGTGCGACCATGCAAAAATAATTTCAAACTTGTTGAATTTGGAAAGTTTATATGACTTGTATTGAACTGTGATTGCCATTACCTTGTACGAATTTTGGATTGGGACTTTGGGACAACATCCATTTACATAAATAATATGCAGTTGCAATTGTAAACATCTTTGGCCTTATGTGTTACTACTACTGCGACAAAAACTTTTAATTTTTTTTATACTTTTCTGTTGTGTGTACGCGTAATTAATATTTTACCTTTACATTGAGTTGAGACATATCATTTAAATTGAAAACAGTAAGTGGTTACTGGTAGAAAAGTTGCAAAACTATTGTCTGAAAATTTGTTTTGTAAAATTTGAATTTCTTTTAAACATGTGGAAACATTCTTTTTAGATTAAATTTTGTAGATTTTGTTCACCATGTCCATCCATCTTTTCCCCAAAGTTGTGTTTTTGGTGGTCTTGATGACATACATGAAAGCTACGGAGGAATTTAAGGCCACACATCCTCCTGTGGATAAACAAGACGATGATCATCCACATGATGGCTACATCCACAGGATAAAAGAGAGTAAGTTCATAAAATTTTGAAATATAAGGTCAAGAAATAATTCCCGGTTGGTGTATGTGCATGCTCAAGTTGTTTTAAATAACATAGTATAGCTTCTGGTCTTCCAAATCTAAAACACTTCCCAGCAAAACGAATTAGAGTTTTTTCCAATGAATTTACTTAAAAGATAGGTATAGCAAAGCTGGAAACATAAAGTGATGCGTGCACCAATAATAACATTTGTGAATGCACGATATTCATTCATGCGTATAGCATATATCTTCATTTTCCTCTTCCAAATTCTCATATTACTTACTTGTCTACATATATCCTTGAAGGACTAGTAGTGAACATCCTTGGCTTTGATTACTAAAATTAAAATTGTCAATTTCCTATTGTTTGTTGCAGGGTTCCGACGAAACTCAAACACACAAGTATGCTAAAGTGGATACTGATGACGTAGAATCCAAGTTATGTGAAATCTGGATTGACTGACTTTGGATGCATAGTATGCATTGCATACATTGTCAATTGCCAACACCTCTTTCCCCTCCTTCCTTCTACCACCTGCCACTTTTCATTAAAACTATCAATTTTCTCAAAACTGAAGAACAAAAAGTGGTACGGTATGTTGCAGACATAGTAGTGAAATAAAGTAATCCTGGCTTTACTATTATGTCCGTGTTTTCATCTGTGATATAATAATTAATAATGTACATACATACACATAGCCAATATTAATTAATTAATAATATTATTATGTGTTTGATGATTGTATGGAGAGAATTTTTCACCAAATGCTTGGTCCTTTTTATGTAATAAACTACATTGTTCTGGTATTTTTTCCAAAATATATATATATATAACAGTAATATCTCTAGAAGATATCAGTCACATGTGTCTCTGTAAAATATCAAAAGCCTTTGAGTACTTAATTTTTTTTAAACTAGTGAATGATTAATAAAAATAATTGCTTTTCAAGCCTGTATTTAAGTTACTGTCTGTTAGAAAGGAAAATTATATCGAGCATTGGACACCGACTAGACTAATGGTCCTTGAATGCTCATGCATAATTTTAAAAAGTTGAGAGTAGACTGTCAAAATCATTTGTTAGTGTGTAAGTTATAATACTTGTAATGTAATAAACATTAACAATATAAAACAATAAAACCGTCTCTTCTCACAAGAGAACTTTATGTTCATTATTCACACGATCTTTATACTGTGAAATGGGCCATACGTTTCCACAAGGCTTTGCAGACAAATTGTTGATGTTCATTTTTGATTTGTAAAATTTGTCAAAGCCAACCAGCACACTTCCACCAATCTCTTTTTCTTCTCAACTGAAAGGGAAACTATTGTGGTCGGCTACTGTGAGAAATATGAAATATATTTTGACAGAAGTAAATTGATTAATGATCAATAAAGTCATTAAAATCTGTCTTCTTTTTGAAAGCATTTTGAAAAGCTTAAAGTCAATTAATACACCATGCACTTGGTTTTATCAATTCTTTCACTGAGTTTCGCATGAAAACCATACGAGTAATAATACCTTTGTAAAACAACATGAGGGAGAAAATGATTGAATATTTCGTTACTACAAGGCTTTTTTTAGCACACATTTAAGACGTAAAAGAACCAGTTTTTTAATCAACCGCTACTGGGGTTTAATCAAGCTCAGTACTATTGTCAATACAGAACAATACAATACACGTTTAAAAGGCAAATTTTAAAACAAGCAATATATTCTAATTTGTTTCTAATTATTCTAATTTAAATTTCTTAAAAATCCTAATTTGTACATGTAATTGGCTGTGTCTTGTTTGATCTCTAGCTGCGCTGTAAAATAACTATTTTGCAGTTACTACAATTCATTTTTGTTACTATCAAATGGCATATCATTGTTTTTGTTCCTTCCTTCCAACTCCCTAACTTACTTTCTGGTGTATTTACGTAGGTTGAATATTGTATTTTATTTGAAGGGATTTAAATTTAGATTAGATTGATTCAAACAAGTGAATAAAAACTCAACTCCCGTCTCCATCAGCATAGGCATGTTCATTGTTACTTTATATGATGTAAACTGGAGAGAAATGCATAGATGAAAAGTTGTGTCGAATACATCAAGTATAAGTTCAGAAAAAGGGTCGAAACTTTTATAGAAATATACCTAAACCTGACTTAAGTAAATGCACAGATAGACTACACATATTGTTTTGCATACATAGTTTTTATAATTAAAGTATGTAGTGAACATTAAAACAGTAAAGTCAAGTCTTGATTGCTATTGCTTAAAAATTGACAACCGAGAAGTGCACGGTTATATATTACATATATATTATACTGTACATAATTATATATACATACAAGGAACAAAATTTACAGATTACGATAAACGATTCTTACATACATTCAATCAGTCACCGGTCATAAACACCTGCACTTTAAACAGCTTCTTTTCATCTTAATTTTCCATTCATAATAATTCCAAGGAATAATAATATAATTACATTTCGTTTGGTCTATATATAATACACAATTTACAATATACGTAAGTAATTACTAATAATAAAACTGTGCGTACATTCGCTGTGAACTATGACGAATAATAATAATAATACTAGTAAAAGAAAACAAAACCGTTCTCACGTGAATACATATTATTTTGTAAATTACTCTAATACCAGCGTCACATTCTGAGTAGTTGGCCTAGAATAAACTTTGCCTGAGACTGTCTTTACAACTACTTGATAAGTCATTCCTGGTTCAAGGTCAGGATCTTCCAGTAAAACCATGGGTGGTTTCTCCTTTGGCACAAATTTTTGCATTGGCTTGTTCATGCCTTTTCGGTTGAGGTAGACGTTGAAGCCGTCATATTCCCTATAAATGATACCAAAATCCTCAATTCATACAAAATTCATCTTTATAAAGCAGAAATACCATTTCAATCATCATTACTCATGCTCAAAGCCAGATTTCGCATTGAAATTTCTGATGTTCCGTGTCAAAAAATGGTAACAGATTTTTTTTTATCTAGTAGTTGACGTATTGAAATATCTACATGCGTATAAACGGAAGATTGGAGCAACCAGATGTGGAATTACTAAAACAATTTACATTTTTGCCAACAAAATTTTAAGCAGCGTCGGTCATTGTTCACTTGTAATTAAACTTTTAGTAGGAATGAAAATTATATAGGATTTTGTTATGAAACAAAATAACATGAGGATATTTTCCTTGTTAAAAAGAAATTGTGCGCAACTTGAGCCTGTTTTAATACGTATAACACGAATGTACTGGTTAAAGCCAAGTTTAATCTGCGAATTTCCTTACCCAGCTTTGTCTGGAGGAGCAACCCATTCCACGAGGAAGCCAGTCGGACTATTATCCGACTCATCTTCATTCATTGTCACGCTAACTTCAACTGGTTGAAGTGGAAGCGTTCTGTATTCTCTAACTAGCGGCTCGGATGGTTGGCCTTGGCTTATCGTCACTACTGAAATATTATATGCTCTGCCTGGAGTTAAATCATAGAATCCCGGCTGAACACGCCCGTTTTGATACTCTTGTCTAGATACGAGTATTGTCGAGGTTGGACTGTCAGCAGGATCTATTCCAACCTGTAATAAACATGAATTGTAAGAAAATGCATTATTATTACTTTTACTTGTTTACTGGAATGAAAAACTAGATATGTCCGGATATTTTGTTTTTCAAAAAAAGTTGTTTATGCTTGTATTTCTTAATTTTTACTTTATAGAGATCATAAGTTCCGGATGGAGGTTGCCAGTATATCAAAAGGGCAGTCTCATTACGAAACCAAACTACAAACCTCTCTGGTGGATTAGGTTCTGTTTTTAAGAAAAGACAGTACAAGAATTTAGTTTCCTTGTTGCATTTGTTCAGAAACGTATTCTCAACAAAATCCATATTATTTTTTTTTTAAATTAGCATGATTACTTGTCGTGAAGTTGGATGTGACAGGTAGAGAAACTTCTCCCCTCGACACCGCAAAAACCTGCACTTGGTAACTATTTCCAGGTTCTAGAAATGAGCTTAATGATACGCTTCTATCTTCAACGGAGAAGGTTTTTGGCTGTTTTTGCTCCTGCAATTGCTGCTGCTGAATATCCCTTTGTTCATCGTAGTTACTGCTACTGTGAATGCTGGGAAGTTGTGATAGCTGAACTTCAAATTTTTCGTATTCGCTATCGTCTGGAGGATCCCATGAAAAAACTGCACGTGTTCCAGATTTTACCTCTATTGACAGATTACGAGGCGCTTTCACAAATACGCTGCTTAGCTCGTCTTCATTCAAAGGAAAGTTGTCTTCATGAAGCTGTTGATGTTCATCCTGCGTGTTAAAATGGTCACATCAATCATATTAGCATACAAATTTTCACCTTGGATGGCACATAAATTTATACATGTAAGCAATAGACTGAGGCCGTTTCTTTGCACGCGTCATTTTCTCTCCAAAAAATTAGCATGAAAAGTATACTAGCTGGCCTAAATGTGACCATGAAACTTCACCGGCATAATACGCAAGTAAAGCTGTATAACCAACTTAAACTTTTCACCTTAAACTTTGAATACATATTATTCTATTAATTTAAACCTCCCTATCCTCATAAATCCTTGGTCTTATGCACTTTGCTCAAGTGCAGATGATTCTGTAAATAATTCATTTTTAAAGCTTTCTGCAATTTTTGAAATGCAAGCACCTTTTCTCAACATACAAACGATCGCACGTGAATGCAACAACTGCAACTTGATTGGTAAGACATGCACACGTACATACCTACACAAACTTCAAAAGTGTATCATTTTGAAAAATCATCGATATGTACTACATACATACATGTAAGTACCTACATTGACAACAACGACAGTTTGCTTGCTTTTCATTCATTTTTTTTGTATTTAATTAAAGACCTTTACACATTTTGACGTTGAAAACATCGACCCACTTGGCAAATCAAAATGTATAATTGCTTCATAAGGTTACAATTTTCATTTATCGGCTGTTGCTGCATATTTAATCTTAACTGTTTAACCTATTCTTTCAAATGTAAAAAAAATAATCTCTTTGTGTATGGCTTTTTCATTACAAATAATTACAAAGCCTTTTACTGTGTCTGATGCACATCTATATCATATCAGCGCTACCTACACAAGCAACATTTATTGCGTTGCTTGTAAAACATACCAAATTGAAAATCATATTGTTCTCTCTTTTTCCTCACTATACTCACTTCTAGAATATCTGGTTGAAAAAAACTGGATTTACCTGTGCAAGTGGTAGCCCATGTACGTAGTGTTTGTAAGGTTCATAAGCACACGAAAAGGTCAACAGAAGCACGCTAAAACTGTGCAGTATTTTTGTGCTGGAAAATTTCGCCATTGTTCTGAACACAAATTTATAGCTCATTATGGTATTAATATTGACAAAATAATCTTCTGTATGGAAGTTTGAAATACACAATTCTCCTATTCACTGAACCATAACAATGTAATGAACGAAAAATGAACTTTTTGCTTATTTCACTGTATAACACGTTATTTTTGCGAATTTTTCTTGCAATTTTTTTCACATAATATATAATCAAGAGAGTAAAGTGTCAGGTCGGAAAAGTAAAATCAAGATAATCTTTCAATCTTCTTCTTCCTCTCCTTTACCCTTTTCCTCCTAGGATCGTGTCTGGGATTAAAGCAAAAGCCCAGCAACAGCAACGTGTGTGTAGTCCCTCAAGCACAAAAGTAGCAGTATAGGAACAGAAAATCCTTACTACCAGCTTGATTATCTTATCATGTCATCTAAAAACTTCTAAATATGACGATGAGCTCACCAAAACCACTATTATCCTCAGACAACTAACTGGCACAGTGGATAAGTCCGCAGAAAATTCACGGTGTGAATGTGTGATGATAATAATATTAGCTTATAGAAAAGTGCACAAGTTTAATAACTTTAGTCACCACGCCACATCTTCTATAAAACTACCAGAACTGCAACAGTAAGTAAACTAACTCTCTGGTGATGTCTTTCATTTCATCTTTCATGCTGTTGGTTTGCCGAGGAGGAGACCAATAAGAAAACGACCAACTCTCAAGATCTTTAGAAGCTAGTTTTCATGAAAAATCTTTTTAAGAGAAGCGTCATCATCAACTCAGAGTAGTAGTTAGCAGAAGTAGTGGTAGAATCAACATCACACGAACAAGCAAACCATTTTTATTGGCAGTATGTTGTAGCGAGCAACTATTATTATGGTGTCTCACTTCACTTGCACTGCATCTTGTGTATATGATACGGTACGGACTGGGGCAAGATTATTCGGCTTCTCATCCTCATCGGGTATTACTTTTGTTTATTTGTGTAGTTGTCGGTCTTCTTTGTTTTTAATTGTTGGTCAGCTAAATCGTAAATAACTACATCTTTTACTTGATTTGATCTTTGCAGAGAATGAATGGTTGTTATACTATTATGATGATGACAATGATGAGTATTCAGAATTGATTTTTAATTTCCTTTTCATCGTTTATCACCTTATTACGAGCTAACCATATAAAAATGCACAGTCAGTCACTAACGCTTTAAAAAACGATGGCTGTGTAGTAGTTCTGCTGCTGTTGCTGTATGTACAAACAACTTGCTATGATGACATTTGAATACTAGTAATCATAAAACTTTTCCTTCTAGTTTTAAGGTCTTCCTATTATCATCGTCACTTGTTAATGATTGGGATTGGACGGCTTCCCTTGATGACGAGTGTAATTGTTGTGCAGTAAGTAGTAGTATGTAATGGAGAATGAGAAGCAGTAGTGGTCAACTTAAAGACGAGCTTTACAATGCATATTTTATATTGTACTTGAACGTTTATTTTATACACAGCCCACGGTCACTCAAACTTTTATTTGCAAGTAAATTACCAATTACCGTTCTCCAATAATTATTGCATGTTTATATATGTATTTTTTCTAGGTATAAGCAACTGTCAGTTGCTGTAATGTACACAGACTTTATAATGATATTGCATCCATTATTAGTAAAAACCTATATATATCTATAACTAAAGAACTTATGTATATATGTTCACACGTTAAAATCTCTCACACACAAGCTCAAACAACGAGGGTTTCAGAGCGCTTTGTGTAAAATATTGTGCTTCACTTCCTTAGGCTTATTTGCGCAAAGATTAGTATAGTTTTGCACTGTTGCCATTCTGTACATCATTTGCTTGCTCAGTTTTTCCTTTGTGCATTACTATTGATGAAGTATTAAAGATGAGACGAAATAAAACGACCAGTAACGACAATTTACTGCTGCAATTAGTGAGCACAGTGCTTTTCAAACTGGTAGGAATTATCACAAACTATAACCGTTCGTAAATCCTGAAAATTGTCATTGGATGGTTTCTTTTTGAATTTCAACTGAAGGGTGAGACTATGTCGCTATAGTCATTTAAAATGTAAACTCTGTCTCTACTATCTGTAAACAACTCTGGCTTGCCACTTTGCAGAGATTTCGTGCACAATAATTTGTTGTTAAATGTTGAATTATTGACGCTTCGACACACAGAACGTAGTAAGGTCTTTTGTGAAGGTATCTACAATTGTTCAACAAATACTCTTTTTCATTGCATGAGATGAGGGTCTTTTGTGAAAGTGTATGCGTAATGGTGTAATGCTGCTGCTACAATGCACTACTACTAACATAAACTTATTCTTATTGCAGATATGATCAGATCAAATGATGACACAATAGGACACGATTTATTTGCAACGACGCACCGCAGTTTTTGTTGCATGAAGATTGTGCAAGTTTTACTATCAGCTCATTTAAATATATACCACAAAATAGTCTATACAGATACATTGACAATCAAATCACTTTTCAAATCATGTCACTGGATTTTCTATGCACTCTATCAATTTTCAACACACTGCCGTTAACATACATCGCTTATTTTGAGTGCCAAATTCCGTGCGTATCCGACAAACTTTTTATTTGCTAGCAATTTATGCACATCTGCGACAAGTTGTTCCTACCTGTTTTTTTTGAAAACCACTTTACACAATTCGCGGAACACAACTTAACATGATATTATTATTATTGGTTATCTGGAAATGTATGGGAAGGCAAAGGCAGGAAAGGCTCAAGTATATGGGAGCTGAAAACAATGACAGAGTACTTGCAGCTGTCTTTTTGATTATCTTCTCTTACTAGTATATCATGTGAAACCTAAATAATTATACTGTTAAAATAAGACAAAATGCATGATAGCATACCTATGCAAAAAAGCTGAGACGCTTAAATATTTTTTTTTGTATTATGGTAAATGTAAGAGTAATGTTCGCACCACATTCTCCACTAGCCAAACCATGTCTGGGTTAGCCTGACTTTGTTGGTATAAGTAAAAACTTGTTGACTGTTGCTTTTACTAACTGAGTCTGAATGTTGGTTAATGCTTGAATAAATTGGGCATTATTAAATTGTGTGTGCTGCGTCTGCAAAAAAAGAGCAGTGTGTGTAAACTCTTTTTTTTCAACAGATTTGACGCATTGTCCTTTCATACTGTGAAACGAAACGTGTGAGGTGAGCGGGCCAGCAGAAGTAGCATACATATACTTAAATGTGATGATGACGATAGAGATAAATACGCGTACACTAGTGTTGTTGCATGCATGTCATATATCATTCATATCATTATTATTATGATAATGAAGGAATCAAATGAGTAAACCATTTTATTATTTGAATCACGATCATGAAAGATCCCCCTGAGACGTTTCAGTTTATGCAGATCTCTCACAGCCGCCAACTTACAAACATTAGAAAATTCACATTGTTATATGCCTATATAACAACATTACGGTGTCTAATGCTTATTATTACAGGACAGCGGCAAAAAAGTACTGGCTATAATCTGCACGAAACATAGACTTATTATCAATATTTTGTTGTATAGTTTGGCTTAATTAATTACCTACATACATGCTGAATCAGTACATTGCATTGTACACATATGATGAGCAGAGAACATTTATATTTTTCGTGCCTATTTTGAAATCCCTACCGAAATAAATAATTCGACAATATACATGACATTTAAATTGACAAGCAACTTCATTGCCTCCTCCTAAAGCTTGTAGCATTTTTTTGCACACTAGATAAGTAGTTAACATCAATAATAATTTTTTTTTCGACCAACTTCTGTTAAGCTTTTATAGGTAATGAACGTCATTAAGGTAGTTTGGTGTAATAAAAGAACAAGAAAAAATCAGACCACACCGTCCTTCCCTTCCCATCACTCGATCTTATCTTTGTATTTATTTATAACTATTGTCAGTTACTATCATTTTTTTTGTAACATATACGCTTACTATTTCATTTGATGTAGCAATGTAGCTTTGCTAAATTGAATCGCTATAAAGGAGTAAAAACGTATAGGTAATATAAAATAAGCAAAATGCGAAGCTAATGCAAACCAAAAACACAGCGTGGCACCATCATAATATCATGAATGACACATTATGATGATGACCAAAATTGTTTACTCTAGTGCATTCACATGAGAATCTTTCTTACAAAAGTTTGCGTACGACGAGACTTGTTCTCTCTTTGCTGTAGATGGGTAGTTTGTGATAGCTGTTCGAGTTGCGAAGGCTTGTTCATATTATTGTTATCAACAATGAAAATTAGAAATAGAGTGAATGCAAATAAACAAGCGCACATTCATTCTGCTTTGGGCCTGACTTTCATGATCTTTGATTCGAAAGGAGTCACCTAATCATTATTATGATTCACCCGACAGACTTGCCAGTCTGCTTGTCTCCCTTTTCTGACTTCGTCTCGATTGGTTGGTTGCACACCTGTGTGTATTTCAATGGATTGATATGCATAATTTGCAAAAGTCATTTAAACTTAAAGTATAATAAATGCAGGCGTTGTATAAAAAGCCATATTTTTATTGAATAAAGATGTGCATATACATACAATGAATAGTATGTAATGTGCACTGTACACTGCATCGTTCATCAATTATAACTGACTTTAAAAACGTTTCAAAAAGACATTAATATTTTTTCTAACCAAATTTTAACGTGAAGTAAATTATTGCCAATAAATCATGGGTTTTAATACTTTGAGAAAATTATCCCTTCTCAGCTTTCTATGGTTTATTAGATTAGCCTAGCCTAACGTAACCACTAAATACGATGGTAAATTTTGAACCACAAGAGGAATAAAACAGGACAATAGTGTAATAGCTGCATCTGTTTGGTCTTATCGGTAACAATAATGTAGAGTGTTGTTCCTTAGCTGTGTTACGAAATTGATTATGAAAAACAGGAAGAGCATAAACATGCAAAAAAAATTCCTGGAAACAGCAAAATGGAAACAATTGAAACATTCGCATTCGGAATTCGTTTGTTTGTATGCTTGATGTAATAATAAGAGTATAATGTACAAAAGGCACTATTGATAAAAACGTGTGATCAGTGGTCCGGATCGTTATTTAAGACTAGCCAAGATATGACTTTGATAAGCGAAGACATGCTTCAATCACTGAATTCCAGGATAGACGGCAAAATTTGTTTACTAGTTCATGTGTAACAGGTTTTTGTTTTGCATTATTATTTCATAAAGCCGTATTCATTATTTGATTTATCAGTTTGGAAATTTTTTCTTTCCTGTCTTCTTTTCATAATGTTGTTTCAGTTCAGTTATTGCCATGTGGAGTGGAACAAGGTATAAGGTACTGGTGGATAGCTTAAACCTTTGTATACATACAAGGTTAGTATCATCATTGATAAAACCACACATACAGATCAATTTTAAATCACATCAGACGATATCTATGCTGATGCCAAAATCCACTTTCGTGAGAATGCTCCCGTTCTTTGCTGCTTTTGCGTTCGTGCAGTGTAATAATTTTCACTTACTCTTAGTAACACATTTACTCAAGCTTTATACCTGGTAAATACGCTCGTAGTACTGTCTGTTACCTGAATTTTTAGTCAACTAGGTAAAATGTCCCACTTTTATCAGTCCTCTATTTTTTTGGTTTTACATCAGTTCACTGTGTACAATGACACAATGGTCTGTTCAAAGTCAATTTATGCCAAATAAAATGTTTACTACATTTGTGTATAAACTTTCAAATCAAAAAATGCAAATAAGCGATAGCATCTCTCTTACTTTTTATTATTGTTACACAGAAGACACAAAAATAATATCCCAAGTCATGTTCACGTTTACGTTCATACCCATCACATTACACATTTTAAATCTGGAAAATTTATGACGTTACATTACAAGAAATTAGCGAGACCGGTACGTATAACTTCAAAATTGTTTTTATTGTTCAAAACAAGAAATGTGCAGTATTTTCCAGTTTGGTTTACAACTATTAAATGAAATTCAGTATTTGTGCAGTTCGACTATACATAATACATATACATACTACTATACGTATGTTCACTGGATTAAAAAACATTTACATCATGCATGCTTCCTTTGTTCCTTCTTCTCTTTGTAATTTTCTTTACGGTGGTATTTATCCTGCATATAGTTTGGTTTAGTTGGTGCGATAAAAAATATATGCAATGTTATCCTGTACACTCAATCAGTACACTACACAAGGACAAAGATGGCTGTTCTTTTACTTTTATGTAATTTTAATGTGTAAAGCTATCTTAATATATTTACATGCATTCATAATGATAACATTACAGCAAGTTAATCAACTAGTGTCCGTTCCTCTTAATCGTAATACATATGTATTTACGTCTTACAAAAAAGGACTTTATAGATGGTCATTATTCATGTTCAAATTATAGGTAGTTTTTGCTGTTCTAGAATGCATCCTGAAATTGGATTGACATTATAAATGTAGCATTTCTGTTGTATAGAAATTTTCAAAGCTGTAATCAACGGAGAGTTCTTTTTTAAACCAAAAAGTATTCATAAAGCAAAAAAGATACGTGCTTACATACATGTGTATTTTATATCATTCTGAATTATTTGCTTCATTCATGGGTATTTGATAGCATATATTATTATTTTTTGTCTTTTCTTATTGCTGTTATAATTACAAGGATATTTACCTCTGATGAATTGTAATTTAAACTGTATACAGTTGATTTGCAAGGAATTTCAGTTTGCTTTATACCGTTCAATCTCATTAGTTAATTGAATGGGTTCATATGACCGTTACGCGTCAAGTCACAAGTCCTCCAAAACGTCTTAGCAGTTGACTGACGCTTGAAGTTCATTTCAGACATAATTGAAAGTTTAATTATCGTTCATATGTTCATTTTCAATGAATGAACTAAGATGTTGAAATGCGTGAATTTACTTTTGTGGCATTCTCCAATCGATTTACAACTTACATGCATGTGTATAAGTTATTGTCGTTACTTTTTGGAGTAATATATGTATTTATATCGTTATGAATTGATTCATTCATGATTGTAATGTAATTTGGAGATTTAGTGGCACCAATTTATTCTAGCCGCTGGACACTGCACATTTTGACAAAAAAACTTGTGCATAATTATATGCATACCAATGCGTAGTTAGATTAAATTGCTTAAAAATTAAAAAACTCGCATGCGTCATACAACCACCGACATGCATGGGGGAGGGCACACGGCAGTGACAGTTATTGGCAATAATGAACCCGTCTTATTATAACTCTTGCACTGTTGAAATTTTTTTAAAACTTTTTTTCTATGGGGAACAAAGGGACCGACGTCATTTCAAATGTGGGACACGTGGGCACACGTCACAGAATCGCTATATACGCAAACAGTATTCAATATTGACAACACGAATGAACACAAAATTACAAAGTGAAAACTCTAAATACAGGTATGTATGCAAATATATATGTGCTCATCTAGTAGGACTCGACTCGGACAACGTATTTACGTGTGAATGTGTGTATTAAATGGTACTACAATGTTATCAATTCGCACGCATAAATCACAATCACAATATTCACAATGCAAGCTAAATTGAGTGCTGCTATAGACAAACCAAATTTGCATTTTAAAAATCATCTATTGTTAACCCGTTTCATGTCGTGACGTGATCGATAAAACCAGTCTACAAAATAATGAGCAACATAGAATATCCATCTCTAAACTTTAGAGTCTAAAGCTACTTTTATATACGCAATTTTTATGACCAGCTACGCCTGGCCTGAAACAAAATGTAAGACGTAAGCCTAGCCCAATCCAATAAAATGAAGCGTAGGGCAAATCTTGCGAAGATGGGTAAGAACTTTACAGCACACACGTTCTAAATTATTATGTCATTTTACAACAAAGGACATACAGGCACAAAGATTTAAATTAGGAGCGTAAATATAGGCAGTTACTTAACAAAAGACCAGTTATTTAACAAGTATACGATAAATAAAAAATCATACTTGTAATGTCATTTAGTGACGGATAAATAATTGTAAGTGGACAATGTAAAAGGTAAGTTTACAAGTACCTAAATCGATTCAATACTTTCCACTACGATTTTCCGCTGACCAGTAAATGTCCAATTAAAAAAATCAACAGCACGATTTTCATTAACATCAATGACGGAAATGAATGATGGTGCATGAATTCAATTGCAAATAATTAAATATATTACGCATAGTCAACCCTTAAAAAATTCTTTTATCCCCACAAATCCAGAAAAAAATATTATTCTCCAAAATCCAAGCATAATATTGATATTAGTAAAGCATGTAAAGTGTTTTTTTGTTTGTCAAAAAGCAGCAAATATAGTTAAGTACATTTTTATTTTAACAAGTTTGAATATTTGATAAAGCAAAACATCATAAATTACTCAATTTTAAATTTATTTTTAGTTTTGAAATGAATGAAACTAGTTATTTTCCTTTCCGCTTTATGAACTTTATAAGTGGCAAATAAATAGTTATATTATTCACTGGTAAATTTGGTGAGGATGAGTGAGATGAATGATTTATAATAATGGTACGCTTGTGCATACTGTTGACGAAATTGGTAAGTGGAGTCTTTTGTACCTACATTAAATCTTCAGAATTTTTTCCTACTTAAGTAATATCCGCATTGCATATTGCCAAAATATTTGTTTGAGGAAATTTTCAAAAGGGGTGAGCTTACGATTTACGTACAAAATAATGAAATTATATGGCGAGTAAAAATTTTTGTCAATTCGCACGGATAATGCAAAATTACGTTCATTACTCAGTATGCTAAATATATATCTTTATATAATTTAACACGTTAACAGTGTAGATCTTCCTTGACTGCTTTTTGGTCAGATAAAGAAGTGCTATTTTTTCCTACATAATATAGTACAAATACGTTACCTAATAACTTTGTGCTTCGTGCACCATGCGTGATCGTGATCATACAATAGAATTGAAGAAAACATTTACAGAATCTTTGATTTGGACGGGACACTTATGATCGATGCATAATATATTTATTAAATGTACTAACAATAACTACCCGTACAAAAAATATTTTGTACTTTGTACCTGTTTAGATATACGACTATATATCCTACATTCCGTACTTTGTTATCTATTACTTCGCAAAGCTCTTTTTGGGAATGGTATTGTCATTCATCTATTCATTATTGAACACAGACTCGTGCCATGTTTGTGTTTGTTATTGCACAATATTGTTTTTATGGAGAGGTGTTTAAGAAACTTTAGTTAGATAGATACAGGAACTAACTAACCAAAGCACATAGAGCTATATACTTTTAATCTGCAGTAAAAAATGCATCGCTTGTTGATACATTATCCCTGATTGAGTGATAGTAATTTGGAAGCGTTCCACAGATTTAAAAGGTGCTTTGCCGGTAAGCAGCAGGATACGCCAAGTTAGTCGGAATCTGTTTGAGATAGACGGGTTGCTGTTGCTGGGAATGCATACCGTAGTTTTTGCTTGAACTTCTCATCACGTGTGAATATAACATGGAAATTGGGAAACAATGCAGTGGTACAATCATGTAGAGATAAATTATATTGAATCGGCTTTGTTTAGCTTTAGCTCGTGTGAGACATAACATGAATTTTTTTTAAAAACTCGCGAATTTCATGCAATGTCATTTCAATGCAAAGTTGATAAAAACTTAAACATTTGAAGGTGCATTGGCTTATTGCTATGAAGTGAAATGAACTTTGTTCAAGTAACAAATAATTCATGATGAAACCATAAAATATGCTCATGTAATTGTAGTGTTCAATCAACCTAGTCCTTTATAGTTTTGTAGTAGTCTGATGATGGAAGTCGTGCTGTCATTGTCATTATTTTATCGACATTTTGTTTACACGTTGCATGCATTATTTATTTTATTAGCAGAGATAGTCGTGAAATGCGCATTAGTAAAAATACAAAGTATCATGGATCCTACTTTACCTGTAAAGACATTAGACTTGTTATTAGTGTAAAGTTGCTAGCAAATGCACACATGCAAATTATAATTTTTAACATTCTCCTAGATACGCCCACAGGCCTAATTGATTTCAGTTAAGTATACTGAATAGGTATGTATGTGACGATCATTTTACTTTTCTATGTCAGTGCAGCTTGTATAAAGGTCATGAACACGAGAATGACAGGTACTATTTTCTGCGTGGTGTGTGTGTACCTTACCAGTACTATGTACTTCTATCGAGCCACCAGTTACACAAAATTACGGATTATAAATGGACTATGTAATGTAATGCAGTAGTGGTGGTGATGAGTACCGGCTGTAGGCTGGTCTGCAACTGAAATCTAACAAGGTAGCTGTCTGTCCTGGTCTGGGACAAAATTTTGAACATTTATTTCAATCATTCTCTATTAACACATGTATTTAGGTAGATGGACAATTATTATTATACAGATATCATTATTAGCGATGTATACATCCCAGAGAGAAAAATGCCAAAATGCAAATGTGTTGCTGTCAAATTCAAATGAAATCCACGTGGCCTCGAGCAAATATTTATTATTTATTGCGTCATAATCTTAGGAAATTAGTGGAAGCGTAAATTGCGTGCATGCTTCCGGTTTCATCAGTTTTTCGTGGTATACTACTGATGACGAGGAGGAGGATGAGCATGATTACAATAACTGACCATATTATACGTAACAACGACATAGACGCAAGTATATAGGCATGTTTCTGCTAAATGACTACTCACGTCTCACACTGACTCTCATTCCACTTTTAGCCTCACTTATTATGGTTACATCTACATCGACCACCGACCGACATCAAAATGATTTTTCCACCTCGATGCGTTTTATGGAAAACTGGTTCCTTATTCATATAAGTTAAAAGGATTCTGTAGATCACATTCTCTCTTTCAGCAGATCGTAAAATGTAAAAGAAATACGGAGCTAAAAAAGAAGATTGATTGATAGACGAAGAGAATAGAAACAAGATATCCTTGTTTAAAAATTAGTACGCGAGCTGATCAAAATTACAAGCTCAATAATGCATGTTTACGACGTGGTTGCGTGTAGTATGTTTCGTACAAAGGAAATATATTCATTCATCTACTACTATCTTGAGATTCGATCCTTCTCTTTGTTCCTTTTTTATCAAAATAAAAACTCATATATTCACTAGTTTGTCTAGCAATAAATTCCAGCCAAGCAGCTCAAATGATAGTTATGAAATTGCTTATAAGCTTAATAAGTCATTGCTTCCATTTTAAAAGTTTACTTATAGATTTTATGTAACGTATAAATTTGTTAAAGTAAATAAAGCTTTCAAGTTGTTTAAAGGCTAAAGTTACAACTAAATTTATCCCCAAAGGACACATTTCTTTTCCGGGTTCATTTTCGCTGTCGCTGGGCACTGCCAAACATTTGAAAACTCTTTGAAGTTTGAAAGCGGACCTAATATCCTGTATTTCGGTGGGCTGTGTAAGTCAGTTTCAATCATGTCCATTAACGCGGATGGATTCATATATGAGCACCAAGCCTGTTTATGAACGCGAGATTAACATCAAATTTCTTATATTCAAACCCGGATGATCGTTAAAGAATGCATTCACCTGAGCAAATGAAAGAAAAAAGATCTGTTCTGGTGTGTATCTCTCCAATATCTAAATGAAAAAATAATCTTGTGCGTCACACTTTTTATAAATGAACGTATTTTCAATAGTTTGAAAGATAATTATGAAAACATTTTGATTATGAATATGTATTTATTTCAGGTGTATACGGTGTTATTTTGTCCAGAAGTAGATCCTAGTTCTGGAAACCAATAGCTATCATACTGCTCTATAAAACATTGCACTTTTCCAACAAAGTCTTCTAGCGTGGCTAGACTCCACCAACTATTAAGCCGTCCAGTCTCATCACTGAACCGCCCTTTTGTGCAAAAAAAAAAGAAGATAATATTTGCACTACAATACTTAAGTAACTAAGCCTGAATAAAATTGCATTTGGTTGTAAGTTGTATTAACCTTCAGTATCAAAGCCGTGTGTAACCTTTTTTCATTAAAATCAATATAAAGAAATTATTTTTAAATGCTCCATTTTATAAAAAAATACTCGAGAATTTAAAAATATTATGATTACCTCATGTCCCATCTAAAGGTTCACATCAAGAAAAAAAAATATCATCACATGACTAACAACGAAATTGGTTGCTTTAAAGCTTTTTAAAATTTAAAAATGCCATCTTACAACAGATCCTAGTGCACCATAGTCTACCGCCCTGTTGAAAATTTTAAGAATATTTGTATGGAACATTGGTTTCACTCTGAAACTTTCAGACAAGCAAGCCCATTTCAGCATCTTGAGCATTTGTTTTAAATTACCTCAATCCCATTCCAATAAATGGTTCTTGAAGAAATCCAGACGGAATGGCTGCAATGCAATTATTATCAGTAGTAATAATTATTGTCATTATACTGTTTTATAAATGCATGACCACAGTTAAGGTGTTCATCATATGAATCATCTTACTAACTGCATTCAGCTCATCGTCATAAAAGCAGTCCGCTTCGGCTGGAGAGTCATCTGAACTTGTCCACGTAAGATCAACTGGTAGTGTGAATTCTCTGAGTTCTTTCTCTGAAGTCCATTTCATCAGGGTAATCATGTTACTGAAGAAGGAACTGCTGGTAAACTGTAGCCCTTCATAGTAGGCGTTAACCATATCTGGATCCGGAAGCCATTTAGGGTAGCCAAGGTAAGCCTTAACTTTGTCTGCCTTGAGAAGTGCGCGAGCTTTTGTGTTCGCATCCATCCAGTCTAGGTGAGTTACCATGTTTTTGAAGGACTGCACAATGTACCCAACGAGTTCGCGTGCCTGACATGAGCAGCATGGACAATAGATGGAATGTACAACAAAAAAACTGTGCAATTAACACTTTGAAACTTTTGTAATATTCCAAGAAAAGAGTACATAATACAAATGAGCATGCTAGTCGTAATAGCTGACATACAAAAGAGTATTATAAATCATTATGTTTGGGGTAGCATTTTTATTGCTCGTTACTGACACTTACCTCTTGAATAACTCCATGTTTCACATAACGAAGAATATACTTATGCGTCATTCCATATGGCATAGCCTTGTCTAAAAGATTGACGCACTCTGTTCGTCTGAAAGTTGATAAATATTTAATACCTATGCATATTACTTAATAATTTACAAAGAAAAGGTACTTTTTGCTTTAAATATGTCAGCTGCGGTCTCTGAAACCTGTTTGGTGACGACTCTGTTCCATCAACAACTGCTGAAAATGCCCCAAAGAAATCCCTAAACTCCCTAGAAATGTCCTTACCAAAAGTGTACAATAGCTGCCACATCAAGTACATATCTGTTGTAAGCAAAATGACAAGTTTCAAAACTAGTTCAGACGATGCGATCGCTGACTGACATTTTAAATATATTACGTACGTAATTCATCAAGAGGTGTACGAACAAGTATAACTGCCAGTTTTTCAATGTATTGAATGTCATTAACATTGACGACAAAGTCGTCTGTAACTTTTATGTCCGAAATGTTCTCGAAAAGGGTTGAAACATATTCAGTCCAGTTGAACTATAAAGTAGAGATGACACTTTGTCTTTAAAGTTTGATTGTCATTCTTTATGTGTTTCTAGTATAAACCATTTAGGTTTGCTTACGCGTTTTGTTTTGTGCACAAATAATTGTGCTGGCTTTTCATTTTTCGGAGTGTCCTTTAGTGGACCTGGTTCTCTAGTTCCGTTTTCCAGCCCAAAGGCACTCTCATTGCTGAACATGCGATTAAGCTCCCTCAACGTTAAGAGATTAGCTTTCTCTGGCTTTGACATGTCTTCCAAGTCTGTTGAAGCCTTCAGTAAAGAAAGAGTATTATCGCCAATATTTTTTATCAAGTCCACATTGCCCCAAAAATGATCAAGGCATATTTCTTACCAAAGCGAATAGTTGATCAAATGCAGAAATTTTTTTTGTGGCATTCTTAATGTCATTCATGTACTTCTCTGGAACACCAATTTGGTGGCCAACTTTTAGGAGTACTTTTCGCATCAAAGTTTCATATGCGCGGACAATATCCGGGGAGTATAAGAACGACGCTTTAGGAATAGGAAGTTCCGGTTGATCTATCTGTCATAAATTTGCAATTACATAAATAAATAACAACAAATAAATTAAATTTCAACAATATGACTAACATAGATGTAAGAGTGCTTACAAATATTTGATTTATTGAAGAGTTATAATAACTTGGGTCAATGCTCATATCAAATATATAATCTTGTGAAGTTTCTCGATGAATAATTGCCAGAGTTTTTGCGATCGAACGCCGCGGATCAATCAGTTTTTTAATGAGATTTATCACAGGCTGCACACCTGCCGCTTCAATGGACTCTTTTAAATAAATTGGGACAAATTTTTCTTTGTAAATACGCTTGTTTTTGTAGCAGGGCTTTATGCTCATTGAGAATAAGAATTGAGAATTTACCCAAATCAATGCAAGAATTGTACATAATTTTCATTTGCTGCAGTGCTTCAATATCATTTCTTGTGATGCCCTCGGTTAAATCTGCATAACTCAGAATAAACATTAAGTATTATCATTTCTAGAACTCAAAACTACTTCAGTTCATTTTTTAGCTTTAACATATGCGATTGAACATAATGAATAGTACTCTAAATTGTACTGAAATTGTTGCAAGAAACTTTTTACAAGCAAAGTAATTGGATACTTAAAGTCCATAATCGCTCATTAGTTTAATAATCATGGCGTCTAAAAAGACTCCACAAAGAACCAATCATATTTTTTGCAAATGAAATGGTTCAATGAAAAAGTCACCTCTGAGATGCCCAATAATTCTGTTTCTCATAATCGTCGTATGGTCAAACTGGGCTACATTTGCAACCGCTGAAGTATCAGTAATCCAGTTTCCGCATGCAAACTGATGAAAGTCTTCACACGGATCTGTCGTGTCATCCATGGTTCGCAAGAATAAAGTAGCTGTCCGGGTACACTCTTTCGTTCGACATATCTCGTATGCAGCTACAAAAAATGGTATTCATTTTTTTACTCAAACACATTCAAATAAATTTTATGATCAAATGCTGCAGTGGAATACTCAATGGAACAAAATTCAAGTTTAGTATACACATCGAAATGAAGAGATGATTAAACTATGAATTTGTAATTTTTAAATGAAGGAATGATATGTAAAACCCGTAAAACCTATATTTTTACATACAAAAAGTTCTGAAGTATAAGTATCCAAGAACCACTACTGCTCCAAGGAGAAGGAAAACAAGCAAGCAAACAGTTCCCACTCCACACGTCAAAATTTTTGTGGGAACGAGAAGATACCATCCACTTCCTATGCTACTCCTAGAATTGTAAAAAAATATGATGAAACCGCGTGTTCACTTTCTTAGATAAACAACTGAAAAACTCCATTTTACTTGTTTGTAGTAGAAGACACTGTTTCAGCTGCACAACTAGCACTGGAGCCCTTTCTCTCCGCTTGGGATGCTGTTGTACTCAAATCCGTAATGTCACTTCGTGCATCTTCATCCACAATAAAATTCGTTTGAGAAGTGCTTCGATTATGAGCGTCTAAAGGATTTACTCCTCCATTACGAATAGGCAATTCAAGAAAATGCATCGCTACTCAGCTTTAACGATAACATAAACTATTTGCACTCAAACCGTCCATTAATATTTGCCTCCAATACAGACAATATTATTCCATAAATAAATATTATTCTTTAATTTAACTACAATAAAATGATTCCTTTAACTTAAGCTGTACTGCATGCACTTAGAATGAAAATTAAAATATATAGATGCAGAAGCTGAATCCAGTTTATTAGAATGTAAGATGTTTAAACAGTCTTGGGAAAATTTGACTGCAAATTAGGAATACTTCGCACATTTCACTTTGCAGCAGCAGTTAATTTCTAGAACTCGAAATGGTTGAATTCAACTGACTACTGTGTAAATGCAGCCGCTGAATAGACCTACGT